>BQNB010004170.1:0-54609 GCA_026074375.1 Tanacetum coccineum | reverse complement strand
GACATTCAAAGGTTCACAAGTTTTGTGATGCAACTCTAAACAGAGTTTTAGAAGGATTGAGGAGTTTCAATAATGATGTTAAGTATGGTTTTCAAAGAGATCTCACCAATGATGAAGTTGAGTATCTGAAATTATTTGAAGAAGAGATTGAAGTAAGATTGAAGTATCACAATCAAATGAGAAGATGGGAGATGTATGTGAATGGAAGACCACTTGGACCTCGAAGAGAACGCCCAGAATAATCGACCCTTAGGGGGAGATTGTTAGGTTCATAAAAAGTGTCGATTATGTGGTTTAGTTATATTTAGTTAATAGTCTTTTTTTGTTTAGAATAAAGTAGTTTGTAATAAGGTATATTATGCTAAAAGTAAGAAATAGCATAATTACCAAAGAATAGGGACTAGAAGTGAAATATTAGAAAAATAAAGGAAGGGAAGGCTCATTCCTTCTCCTATAAATACCCCCTCTAATCCTCATTAGAGGGTGATGCCTTGTAATAAACTTTTTTTCCCTCCATTTTAATAACATTTGAAATTTGAATACTTGTCATCCTCTACTATTCTCTCTAAGCTTTCATGAACAATATTTATGATTCAAGATAAACAAGACCTATCATCATCCTTAACATTTCAAATTTGAATCTTAAAGCAAAAGATAGGCTCGTTTCCATCACGTCAAACCATCACATCATGCCAACTCATCTCTTTTCATCTTTATCCCACATGTCTAATACATATGTATTTTAAATTCAAATTATCCCTCCAACATCCACACTTCGTCTCCAAGAAAATGAATATTCCTTTGGTATTCTTTATTCTTTTCACATATTCCTTTCCATCCTAACCATGCCAATTCATCACCTAACCATGGTTGGTTTCTAACAAACTATTTACATGTAAGGAATACCCAAATATACGCTTTGTCCAATACTTCTTCTCTACCTCTTTTACATTGGACAAACACTCCCAAATCTTCTTCTAAACTACTTCACAAACGTTTTTATCAAATGGTTATTTGAGTCGGTTGACCATGAGTGTAAGAATAATGGAAAGGTCAAAACATGAAGTATAATTTGGGGTTTAGCAAGAGTCGGTAGATAAAACATCAAACATCTGAAAAACCTGGAGATGGGTTATGGCTCGCTGATGCGTGGCTCAAGGATTTTTTTTTTGAAAAGTTTATGAGATCTACGTTTCTTAGCCAAATTGATTCATATTTTTTGATTTGTTTTCACAAGTAAACATCTTTAAATAGTGAATCAATAACTATAAATCATAAATTTGATTCACAAAATCATTGCTCAAAATCAAGTTATGTAAGATTCTTAATTTGCTATAGACAATCCAATCCACAATAATACCACAGTAGATTCGTATTTTTTTACTATATTGCAATAACGAAGACATTTTTTAACATTGATTTGAATTTTTTTTTACACATTTTGATTATAATCACATTAAAATGAGTTTTTACGCTTGCGAAAAAAGTGAATCAAGTTTAAAAATCTATTATTTTTGAAAACCTTCTCAATATTCTCAAAAATAAAAACTTTCTCAATCGATCCGGATTATATATATATATATATATATATATATATATATAGAGTTAGGATCAAATGAGAAGTTTTCTTAAAATAAGAAGTTACAGAAGTAATATAATCGCATACCGAGATGCACCGATGTAAATTAGATGATCTCGTAATCATTAGATGGCATTATAAGCATTTCAAGTTTTAATTAGATGAATCATACATATATTAGATGCATTTCATGATTTTCTTATGTTTTTTGTTCTCTGCACAGTGCTTTAAAATCATGAACAATTTGCACCATTACAACATCTAAGTAACTTTCGACTCGAAATGGTGAATGTAAATGAATAGAAATGCATCTAATGCAATTCGTCTGCATCTCAAATGTGTGATTTTAGTCACTTTCACCACTTTTATTTTATTTACTTCTCATGGATCCTACTCTATATATTATATAATTATATAATATATATATTTTTATAAATTATTGATATATATACATAAATATAGATTATATACCATCCATCTAAGTAATATATATATATTATATTATATTATATTATTATATATCATATATATATTTAGTAGTATATTATATAATATATATATATAATATTATATATTAATAGAGTGAGGGATCAAATGAGATTAATAACTAAAATGTGAGATTAGAAGTTAACCACAACAACAATTTCAGTTGCACTACCAAAAGTGGATGCATCTCCCTTTAAATTCTCCCCTTTTATTTTAAATGTGTGGTCAGAATTACTTCTCACCATTCTCATTTTAAGTATTCTTCTCATTGGATCTTTCTATGTATATTATATATATATATTATATTATTATTATTATTTTATTATTATATTATATAAGAGGATGTATGTCACATCACTAATCCTACTAATCACCTCCCTATTCCATGTCATCATTAATTCTTGCCATGTCATCAGATAAATTTTGGAATTTATGCTAAGTTGATATACATCACAATAAGATACATAATTCACACAACACATAACCACAACCACAAAACCCTAACTAAAAACTAATTAATGGAAAACCTATTACGCATGTAGTAACAATGAATGCATGCAAAATCAAGCAAAGTGAATTATGACTTTTCCCTTTGTGTCACCTGCGATCGAATACAAAATACACTAAAAGGTTTTTGATCGTTTGAACAAGAACAACTCATAATCATTGTGATTTGATAGTTTTGAAGGTAATTTTTTCGATCATAATTGATGCACTTTGTTTTCTGCTTGATCTATGGGCTTTACCTTCTAATCTCACAATCCTATATATATTTTAACTATTTATTCATTATTTTTCTGAGTAGATGTGCGACATTCTCTTTTTTCAATTGTGCCTGAGAGTTATTCCTAGACACAAACCCCCATCAGCGGACACATTGCGTAATTCGAAGAGATTCAATTACTTAGTCTAGAATAGAAAGATGAGCGTGTTGGAAGATCTCCCTGTGAGAGAAAACTTTTGCTGGGAACCAGTGGAAGACTGTAAGGTAAGATTTGGAAGCAACACAAATAATTCTACATGTGAGACAGCGTCAATTGCAGCATTGCTTTTTCAAGGACAAACTATTGAACTTATGTAATTGGTTGCACGTGTGTCTGCTGATTTATTTTATTGGCCATTAATTCAACTAGCAGTCTTTGCTACTCACAACATTGAGTTAGGTGTATGTGGTGGTAGTTAAGGAGGAGGGAACCTACCTGGGGCCACGTCAGATATCAGATCCACCCTTCTCCTATTGCTGATTGGTAACTGCACCACTGATCCCAATGCTTTTAATATTTGTTTTATAAATAACAATGATTAAGACTTTAAGGGGCTTAGTGTCATATAGTTATTATAAGGTTCAGTGGTCTTGGGGTTGTTTTAGTCGGCTACTGGTAGAAGTCTACTACAGTATAAAATATGCATCTTAGTTTATTATTCCATTATTCAGCAGAAAGTCAACTCCAGGGCCCAAGAGGTTAAACATATATTGTTTATTTTTTTTTCTTTGTGTTCGTTACTGTTTTCTACATATCCAAGAAGCTAATATACAAATGTATTGATCTTATTATAAAAGAGCCGATAAATTTGTTTTGTTTTTTATAATAATATTCCCCTACACATCACTTAAAAAGGGTTGGATCAATGATGATGGATCCGATTCCAGGTCTTAAACATGATATTGTTGTTGAGTACTTGATACGAGTTCCATCATGAGCAATGGATGCATATCCTTTAGACGAAAGCTGTACGAGATCAATTCCGATGAAAACATTTTTTATTATTCGACGAAAACATTATCTCTCTTTGACGAAAACACTCTTTGTCTATCGATCACACATTTTCCTTCTCACTCAACTACTCCTCTTCAACCATAGAGATGGCTAATCTCTTTCCTCCACTATTTCCGCCACCACCTTTAAGACAATCGTATACCTCGTCATGTGATTGTTCTTTGAACATTCGCAATGCTCAGGAAGAGCTACATAACTTTTTGAGTATAGTTTATCGTACACTAACAACCATCCGTCTTGACATTGTCAAGCTCATCGTCTCTATCTTCGTTTGTTTTCTTCTTCTTTATTATTATTATTATTATTATTATTATTAATATTAATATTATTATTATTATTATTATTATTATTATTATTATTTTTGCTTACGAGACACACCGATGATACGTCACCATTTTCTTCGGGACAATGTCCAAAAGGAAACATCTCCATCGAAAAGGTTGCATCTGAAGATAACATCGACGACATTCTTTCTTTACCCCTCAAGCGTGAATCGCTAAATTATCTTCGTCAAGGTTTAGGAAGGATGGAACACATTCCATAACTTGTTCTCTTATTTTCTTCTAGTTTCGATTCTAGTCCGTGTTCTATTCCGTGTTTCATTTCTTGTCGTGACAACTTAACTACTTCATCCGAAGTACTTTAAGTATTTTTAATTAGCGAAATGCAAATTAAAATGTCACTCTTTTCAAAAAATTCATCAATTTCCCTAAACATCCCTCCTGTTAGCGGTCCGGCGGCCCTCAGATCTATTCTGGCGGACCCCAGATATATCTGGGACCGCCGGCAGCAGCTTGTAATACCATTCATTTTTTTAACCTAACACTTTCTCTCTTCTGCTACGAGTTGACTTCTACTCCACACCCAAACCTATACCCAATGTCTCTCTATAGATCAATTGGTCATCCTCATATCCTAACACTCATAAGCATCGTTGCTTATGTTTTCAAGAGTCAAGTGAATTTCATAATGAAATACGTCTCATTATCAAACATATTCCTTACAATTGATAGACTTGCAATCTATCACTTCACAATAAATTCCATCACATACAAAAATTGGTCCTCACTTCTCGTAAACCTCTTTTCCCTTTCTAAATAGTCTTCTCACTTTTGATAGTCGCCTCACTTCTAAACATTCCTTTTCACTTCTAAACGTTCATTTTCACTTCTAATAAGTCTTATCTTCTCTAATGTTTCCTCTCACGTCTAAACGTTTCTTCTCTTTTAATAGTCTTGTTACTCTCACTTCTATACGTTTCTTCTCTCTTCTAATAGTCTTGTTACTATTAGAATTCCTCCTATATCCATTGACAACTTAATTATTTCACCCGAAATATTTAAGTAATTTGCGAAATGCAAATGTCAATCCTTCACAAAACTTTCCACTTTCTAGAAAGTGAAGAACATAAAGAAGATATGAAATCTTCAAAGAGTTATTTGAGTCACCACATTGTTTGAGTCTGCTCATTATTTATTCCACCATGAAGAGACACTCCCATCTCATTTCACATCCACTTTGTTCCTCAACATTGTCAATTAAACAAAACACCAAACAAACTTTTAAATTCCTAATCATCTACTTTTGTCTCAATAGGATCATATGCACATCAATTGTTAGTGCCAAATGATATATCATAATATTTTTATCACTCTGCAACCCTCATCAACTTGTTCTTTCTTTCGTATCACTCAACACTTTCCACTTTTTTGGCTGTATGAATCCATTTCATTCACTCCAAGAGCAATCGTCTCCATCCTTGTTTTTTTTCTTTTTATTCTTTTAAGGTATTATATATATATATTTATATATATATATATATATATATAGTTATATAATCATAGAAGGGATCCAGTGAGAAGTAAATTAAATAAGAAATGGTAAGAAGTGACTAAATACCACACATTTGAGATGCAACGCTTGCATTAGATGCATTTTATACATTTAGGTGGCACATTTCGAGTTTTGAAGGTTCTTTGATGTTAGATGGTGCAAATTGATTTTCATGATTTCGACATATGCAGAGGAACAAATAAACTTGAGAAATCATGAAATGCATCTAATATATTGTATATGCATCTAATTAAAAGCTTGAAATGCGTGATAATGCATCTAGATTAATAGAGATGCGTATAATTTAAGTCGGTGCATCTCGGATATGCGATTATAGTTACTTCTTATCCTTCTTATTTTAAGAAAACTTCTCATTTGATCCTAACTCTCTCTCTATATATATATATATTTATACTCTATTATATATATTATATAAATTTTATATATTATTTATATATAAATTATATATTATTATATATTATTGACATATTTTTCCAAGATATTAAGTGTTATTCGTCTATATTTTAAAAGGTTATTTTCATAATATTTTTGTATCAATCAATAAACGAATCCCATTCTCGTTTATTAAAAGTTGGTCTAATCTTTGTCCTTAAACATATGTCTTGAGTTTTTTAATTATATCATTTAGATTGTTAATTTTAAAACAATGATTGCATGTGTCTAGCTTCTAACTTTCTCTTAAAGTGTCATACTTTAGAATAATAACACTTAAAATGCATGTCTAGTCTCCCAATAATATCTTGCTATATATATATATATGCACTTGTCTACTAACTTTGTTTTGTAGCACACATCCATATCTTGATTCCTTGGTGCCCCAAACAAGGGGGAGCTTACACCGAGGGGGAGCACTTACAAGCGTCCTACTCATTTAAATTGAATTCATCGAACGTCTTGAGTTTTGATGGTAATTTATTTGATCTATGGATCCGCTAGAGTCCCTTTTCAAGGAATGTAATTATCATAGGGATGCAATAAGCAAGGGGGAGCTAGGAGATATGTGGTTAAATAGCATGGATTTGGTTAAACCGTGATGATAGAAGACTTCACTGGGATGATGCAAGCTCACCTTTATAGGAAGATAGGATTGGGGATTGTCAAATACGATGAAGGGTTTATTCATACTCCAAATACCTCACCTCCTCCACTTCAAAGTCACCCTCAACCTTGAGGTCCTCTTCTCATACCTTCAACTTATATATTTTGGAAAGTACCTCTTTCCTTTCATGTTTCTTCTCATCTATCACGGACTCCTCTTAATTATCCAAGAAACACAAAATCGCCTCAACCTTATTTCTTACGTTTTATTCTTACTCCTCTAACGTATATACTTGGATCACCTACCTCTTCCTCATTCCTTCAATCTACACACTCGAAGTACCTAACTTCTTCTCTTTCCTAATTCTCACCTCTTATGACATTTTCTAAACTATCCAAAGAAACACACAATCACCTTTACCTTTATTTCTCATTTTTTTCTCCTCATACCTCAAAACCTATATACTCGGAGTGTGGAACAATGCGATTTTATCAGGTTAAGTTATAGCCTGTATAATTCAGTTTATTGTTGTCATTATGTGTTTTAGTATTTTATATGTGTATGAGAAAGTGGAAGTACATGAGATGATGAATCAGGGTACTTGTGGAAAGTAAAATCATTGAAAGCTTTGCGAGTTTAATATCGTGTACGTAATATTCTGTGTAGAACTATGTATATGTAATTCATATTATATCTATTAGGATTAGTATTTTACTATCTTTTAGAGTACTTTCTCTTTTTTAAAATAGTTAGAATTGACGGTAGTTTGAAAACTAAGTTTAGAAAAATTTAAGGTTAATAAAATAATAAAGGTTTTTACTCGACTTAAAGTAAATGTATAATAATAAATAAATAAAAGAAAAAAATATATAATAAAAAGAGTGGTTGTGTGGATCGGGCTCGAACAAGAAGAAAAAAAAGGAAAGAATCCAATATTGATTACAACTTGTTTTTGGTAATTATTCTTTTCCTTAAGCCTATAATTACAAATCATAACTTAATAAAAAAATCACTTTTTCTCTTCCTCTCTCTTGGCCGGTCAAACAACACAAAAAACAAAGAGAAACCCAAATTTTTTTTAAGGTTTTGATTTTCAAGAGTTAAGGTAATGTTTTCTAAATTCTTTTTCAATTCAATTGATTTTATTTAACGTAACAATTATTAAGGATGTATTAAGTTATTATAAATAATCTGTAATTAAGAGGTTTTGATCATCAAAAATCATTTTAGACCCCCCCACAAACACAACCCAATAAAAACATTTTTAAAAAAAACACGGTTAATAATTAGGGTTATGGCGTAAGTTAATTAGGCTTAATTATGCTAAATTCAGAATAGAAATCTGGGCACAATTTTAGGTCATCTTGCGAGAGCCATATCTCGGTCATACGGATAGTATCTTTATGATTTTATTAAGCCTAAAATTAACTAAAGATAGTCTACTTTTCAACCCAAGTGGTTTCATGAATTAAAAGTGAGTGGAAGTTAGTTAAATTAATCAAACACGATTCGTTGTCAAAACTTAGTTTTCGGGGGCAGATTCTGAGTTGTGTTTGTGAGGTCAAAAACTTATCAAATCTCTTTTTAATTAATGGGCTTTGCTACTGTAGCAAAGTTCCATGAAGTTTATAGGATTTTTTGATTTTTTGTAGATTTTTGTATGTGTTTAAATGGGTATGTCAAGCTAAAAAACTTTTTGAAGGTCGAATCAAGTTAAATTATGACACTTGTGATTGTTGAATTTACTATAAAATGGTTACATCACTATTATTTTTATCCAAAAATCTTAGATGCTCAAAACTCATTGGGGAGTATGGGATGTGAGAAAAAGAAACAGTTAGGTGTTTTAGTATTTTATTTGAGTTATCTTTGTGACTATAAAAACCTGATTAAAAAACAGAAAGTTAAGAAGTATAAAGTTTGCGGAGGTAACTTGTGGTAGGCAAAGTATGAGAAGTATATAGAAGAGTTGAATCAAGATAGGATATAGAGTATCCATCGTTGTGATTGTTACATCGACATGGGTGTGTGATCTAATCGATGGTAACATATGTATGTATTATTTTGTTTAGATTCTTTGCAAGGTTAAGTGAAGGAATTAGAATTTGCTTTGCATCAGGTGAGTTTTACAGTCCCACTTTTTACTTATATTTTTGGATGGAAATGATGCAAAAACTGTTTTTGAATTATGAATCGTGATATGTGTTTTTAAGTGTCGAACTATATGATTGCTATGTGCTTATTATATGTGGATATTCGAATTGTGTAAGGCTGTAGATGTGAGGATGACATGACCTTGTGTGAGACCCGAACGGACTTAGCTAGTCAAGTGGGTCAGTCTTGCACGGAGATATTATGGGACAGAGGGGTACGATCCACCCCAAATATATGTGAATTTATTTTGTGATAGAATAGCCAAGCATATATGTTCGTAAATGTTGTTTTGTTGATCGCGGTGTCATAAAGTGAGTCTTTAACTGTAACTTCACCAATCAATTATGTTGAGTTTTTAGCAGTCATTTTCAGGTGAGCAAAACGTGTGAAAGTTAGGAAGAGGAGTTAGCTGGACCATAGGCTTGCATGCGGAGTCTATGATTCTATTGTTTTTTGGGTTTTAATTAAACTTGTCTATGTTGTGTTCTTCATGCCTTTTATGTTGGATTTTTGTTTTGGGCGTTGTCATTACAAGCTTTGGATCTTAAAGTTTATTGAAAGTCATTTTTAGTTTTCTCTATTTTGATGCCTTGTGTTGTGATGATGCTTGTTGATCATGCCTTGCGATTCCGCCTTGGCAGGGTGTGACAGATTGGTATCAGAGCCAAGGGTTTATAGAGAACTAGGTGGATTGGCCTAGACTATAACTAGGAACCTTCATATAGATGCATTTAGGAACTATGTGCTTGTGTGTACGTATGTATAATATATTTTATGTATATATTTTGAAGTTCCAATTGCCTATTCGTTTACTATTTTTGTAGTAAGAAATACACACACACACACACACACAACACACACACACACACACACACACACACCCCCCCCTCCCCCCCCCCCCCCCCCCCCCTCACACACAACATATATATATATATATATATATATATATATATATATATATGCTAGTATTTATTTTCTTCGTCGCCAAGTATCTGATGGAGCTTATACTCTTCCTTATTTATAGAGTTATGTCTCCCTCAAAGCGTAAGTTTTATTGGGGAATCATGCATTCAACTGAGATTAAGTGTTATATCGACTCAATTTCTGGCTGTAAGATATGGCGTACAAACCGTAAGTGCCGTATACCCATCGACTTATATCCACGTAAAGTGGAAGAGAGTATAACTATGAAGAAAGTATGTGACCAAACGATTAGAGTGATTCGGAAAAGAAGGATCGACATGAAAGGGAATGTTTCTAGGTTCCAAGAATACCACACCTCGGATGAAGAATAAGAAGAGTTTAGTGAGCACCCTTCTTACAACAAATATGGGTTCGTGGATCATCCACAACTCCAAATGGAAGACCAAAGGAACAAGTTTGCACCTTACCCATTACCACCACAAGAGGGCAATATAAACTGTTGGTTGACTGATGATGCTAACGATTCAGACCTTGAGTCTACGGCTAGTAATCAACCCATGAGTTTGACGATGGAAGACATTGGTGGGAGTTGAGTTCGACCTCGACCCGACTACTCGTGCAATCGATTTGATTTAGGATGTTTGGTGTTTCTTTCTATCGTTTGAACCATGTTAGGAAATGTTATTTTCGATTGTTTTAGGATTTATCTTGTGTGCTATGTGCCTTATTAAATATGTTATGTGTTGCATGATGTGTTGATTTCAAGAAGTGTTTTCATAGGAGCGAGTACACGCGGGAAAAAGGGCATCTATAATTATGGTGTACAACATAATTATACATGCGCCACAACACAAATGAACTTGCAAGTATGATTACATGTAATTGGTGTTGACACATATTGGTTGATTATGCTTGTACGTATATAGTATTGTGGGAAATGTAATATCATGGGTTATGAAATCTGTAGTATATCGTCTAATATATATAATCCTATGTCTTATCAGAAACATGGTTCAAACACGACAACCTAACAACCCTCCTGATGTCGCGAATTAATTGCTCACAACCTTCAGAACATAATCCCGAACATTGTTGACTCAAGTGACTAACAACCTCGACAATGGAAATGGTAATGGAAATGGTAAAGGAAACAATGGTTGCACCTACAAAGGATTTGTGGCGTGTGGACCTCGAGACTTTGACGGAACTGGTGGTGCGGTGGCATTGACTAGATGGATTGAAAAGATGGAATCCGTGATAGATAATAGCGGATGTTTGGCTAATCAAAGGGTGAAGTATGCCGCGAGTTCGTTCATTGGCAAAGCTTTGACTTGGTGGAATACTCAAGTCCAAGCAAGAGGTCGAGATGCTGCTAATGCAATGGCGTGGAATGACTTCAAGGCATTGCTAACGACGGAGTTTTGTCCAAGCAATGAGATTGAGAAGTTAGAAGGCGAGTTCTGGAATCATTCAATGGTTGGTGCTGATCATGCTGGATACACTAATCGATTTCATGAGTTGGCAAAGTTGGTTCCACATTTGGTAACTCCTGAGGCGAAGCGTGTCACAAGGTACATTAATGGGTTGCCATCTCAGATTCGTGGAATGCTTCGAGCCACTCAACCTGCTACTATTCAAGCTGCTATTCTTACTGCTGGGATACTGACTGATGAGGCAGTCCGCAGTGGTACTTTGGCTAAGGCTGGTGAGAAAAGGAAAGAAAGGGATGAGGCGAGTAAGTCAGAAAGTGTTAGAAAAGACAAAAAGAAAGCTAAAGGGGGACGAGGGTTTGTAGCAACAGTTCCTCCTAGAAGAGAAAATGGAAATTTTCCAAAGTGCGCTAGGTGTAAGGGTTTTCATGCTGAAAAAGGACCATGCATAGTGTTTTCATGCCAAAGGCCGGGTCACATGGACAGAGACTGTAGAACACCGGTTAGGCATGCAGAGCCGATACGAGCAGTTAGGCCAAGAGCTTGTTATGAGTGTGGAAGTTTGGATCACTTACGTCCAAATTGTCCTAAGTGGAACCGAGGACGTAATCAATCTGGAAATCAGCTAGCGTTAGAAGGGAATAGGAACACCCGAGGCAATGAGAACCGAGCTAGGGGAAGGGCTTTCAATGTGAATGTTGTTGATGCTCTTCAGGATCCTAATGTAGGGACGGGTACGTATTCCTTAAACAATCTCTACGCTACTGTGCTTTTCGATTTTGGTGTTGATTTTAGTTTTATATCCACTAAGTTTGTGCCCCTATTAAATGAGAAACCTAGTATTGCAAACCCTGAGTATGTGATAGAGGTAGCTAATGGTAAGAAGATGGAAGTTGATAGAATTTTCTATGGCTGTAGACTAGAGCTAGGAGATTCTATATTCCCTATAGACTTGATACCATTAGGACAAGGAAGTTTTGATGTGATAATAGGAATGGATTGGTTGTCAAACCAAAAGGCTGTAATCGTGTGTCACGAGAAGATAGTTAGGATACCTGTAGAAGAAGGTAAGGTACTCTGTGTTCCTTGGAGAACGTAATTGTTGAGAAATTGACAATTAATTTAATGAGCATAATGGCGTTAATGAAAATGAGTTAAGCGTTATTCTATCGTTGACGTGATTTCCGAGACGTATTTCCGGATGAACCTGTCTGGATTACCGCCCAACGACAAGAGAGTTTTGTCATAGATTTGATTCCGTTGGAGCGACGCCCGTAGCAAAGGCGCCATGTAGACTAGAGCCTTCGGTGATGCCAAGAACTGGCGGAGCAACTTCAAGCAGTTGCAAGACAATGGGATTTATTCGGCAAGTCTTCCCATTTGGGGAGCGCCAGTTTTGTTTGTCAGAAGAAGGTATGGATCATTTTAGCATGTTGCAATAGACTAATCGTGAAATGAACAAAGTTGACATCAAGAATTGTTATCCGCTCCCTAGGATTGACGATTTATTTGACCAACTTCAAAGAGCGTGCTACTTCTCTAAGATAGACCTTCGATCTGGTTATCATCTGCTGGAATCTTTAGAAAAGTGCCTGATGATGATTATCTCGAAGACCGCGTTCAAAACACGATATGGGCATTCTTGGTTTACGGTTATGCCATTGGATTAACAAGCTGCACCCGCAGTTTTCATGGACTTAATGAACCAAATATGCAAACCGTACCTGGATAAGTTCGTCATAGTGTTTATTGACAATATCTTGATATACTCAAAGACAACGGAGGATCATGAAAATCATTTGAGATTGATGTTGGATTGGCTAAGGAAGGAGAAACTGTATTCTCGACAGTTCTCGATGTGCGAGTTTCTAGTTGCAAGAGGTAAATTTTCTTCAAGACAGGTGGGTAAATCACGACTGTATTCACGTGGACCCAAGTTAGATGGAGGCGGTGAAAAGTTGGAAAGCCCCCACGACACCATCTGAAGTAAGATCATTTCTGAGATTGGCTGAATTTTCCTATAACAATAGCTATCATTCGAGCATTCGTTGTGCTCCTTTTGAGGCGTTGTATGGAAGGAAGTGTAGGTTGCCGGTATTGTGGGCTGGGATAGGAGATAGCAGATTAATTGGACCGGAGTTGGTGCAAGAAATAATTGATAAAAGTGGTTGTCTGGTGAGTAGAGATAGATTAAAGTGCTAGAGATTTTCAGAAGTTGCTACGCAGATAATAGAAGGAAACCTTTAGAGTTTCAAGTTGGTGATCATGTAATGTTGAAAGTATCACCTTGGAAAGGTGTAGTGCGGTTTGGAAAGAAATGAAAGTTAGCTCCAAGATTTGTAGGACCTTTCGAGATCCTCGAGAGAATTGGTCTTGTGGTTTTAGGTTGAGATTACCTGAAGAATTGAGTAGTGTGCATGACACATTCAAAATTTATTGTGTCGATCTAAAGTAGTGTTTAGCTGATGAAATTTGCATGTGCACGTTGGATGTGATTATAGGTAGATAAGACCGTAAGTTTTGTAGACGAGCCTTTAGAGAGAAATGAGGAAGATAGGAAGAAATGGAATAGGCAGCAGAGATTTATGGACCGTGAAGGTCAAAATCTTAAGCGTGTAAAATATATATTGTGAAAGTGAGATGGGTTTCCAAGCATGGACAAGACGTTCTCCTGGGAATCGTGAGGATCATATGAAGGCTAAGTATCCCCAGTTGTTTGAGAATGCTATTGTCGAGACTAATGGTTAAAATCTCGGGACGAGATTTCCTAAATGAGGGGATACTGTGACAAATGAGATTTTAGCAGGTTAGTTAAAGCCTGTATAATTCAGTTTATGTGTGTCATTATGTGTTTTATGTGTTTTATATGTGTATGAGATGAAGTAATGGTGATGAATCAGGGTACTTTTGGAAATGAAATCATTTAAAAGCTTTGCGTAGTTTCAAATGTTGTGTACGTAATATTCTGTGTACGTACTATGTATATGTAATTAATATTATATATATATATATTAGTTTAGTATTTTATAGATTGTAGAGTATTTTCTATTTTTAAAAATAGTTAGAATCGAAGGTTAGTTTTGAAACTAGTTAGAAAATTTAAGGTAGTAGCAAATAATTAGAGTTTTTTCTAAGAATTAAGTAATGTATAATAAATAAATAAAAGAAAAAAAATATAATTAAAAGTTGTGGTTTTATTATGGTGTGGAGTCGGGTCGGAACAGGGGAAGAAAAAAAAGGAAAGAATCCCAATTTGATTACAACTTGTTTTTGGTAATTATCTTTTCCTAAGCCTATAAATACAAATCATATCTTAATCAAAAATCACTTTTTTCTCCTCTCCTTCTCCCTCGGACCGGTATTTCGAAACAACCACAATGAACAAAGAGAAAATACCCAAATATTTGTTTCTAGGGTTTTGATTTTCAAGAGTTTGGTAATGTTTTTCTAAATCATTTTTCAATTCATATTGATTTTATTCTAACGTAACCAATCATTTAAGGATGGATGTATGTTATTTGTTACATAATCTGTAATTAAGAGGTTGTTTTGATCATCTCAAAAAATTGTTTTAGGGTTATTAAATAGGGTTATGGGTAAGTTAATTATGCTAAATTCAGAATAGAAATCTGGACAAAATTTTAGGTCATCTTGCGAGAGCCATATCTCGATCATACTGATAGATTTTATTGATTTTATTAAGCCTAAAATTAACTACAGAGAGTCTACTTTCCAACCCAAGTGGTTTCATGAATTAAAAGTGAGTGTAAGTTAGTCAAATTTGTCAAAAAGATTCGTTGTCAAAACTGAGTTTTAGGGGCAGATTCTGAGTTGTGTTTGTGTGGTCAAAAATCATATAAAAACGTCTTTTTAATTAATGGGCTTGCTACTGTAGAACGTTCATGATGTTTATGATTTTCTAGAATTTTTGTAGAATTTTCCTAAGTGTTTAAATGGGTCTGCTCAAGCTAAACTTTTTGAAGGTCGAATCAGGTCAAATTCTGGACACTTTGTGATGTTGAATTTTTATAAAATGGTTACACTCACTATTATTTTTATCCAAAAATCGTAGAAGCTCACAACTCATTGGGGGAGCTATGAGATGTGAGGAAAAGAACCAATTAGGTGTTTAAGTATTTTATTTAGAGTCATCTTGTGACTATAAAAACTGAGTAAAAAGTCAGGAAAGTAAAGAGTAAAGTTTGCGAGTGTGTAATTTGTGGTTAGCAAGTATGAGGAGTATATAGAAGAGTTGAATCAAGATAGGATATAGAGTATCCATCATTATGATTGTTACATCGACTTAGGTGTGTGACCTAATCGATGGTAACATATGTGTGTATTGTTTTGTTTAGATTCTTTGCAAGATTAAGTGAAGGAATTAGAATTTGCTTTGCATCAGGTGAGTTTTACAGTCCCACTTTTTACTTATATTTTAGGATGGAAATGATGCAAAACTATTTTTGAATTATGAACCGTGATATGTGTTTTTAATTCAGCTAATGGTAAATGATTATCCTAACCATTCTAAAATCAATTAGCAAGTCTCTGTGCGTAACATAGTTTGTCCTATGTATGGATGGCTCTTTCACTTTGCTCATCAGGTTACGGATAGTAAGCAGTACTCATGTCCAGAGAGTTCCCAAAGCTCTCAGAAACGACTGCCAAAACCTTAATGTGAATCGGCTATCTCGATATGAAATAATAAATACTAGCACTCCGTGCCTTGAGACTACTTCCTTCAAGTACAATCTCATCAGCCTATCCATCTTATTAATCTCCTTAATCTGTAGGTAATGTGGCGACTTAGTGAGACTGATCCACGATCACCCAAAATTTTATGTAATCTTGAGGTCTTAGTTAAGTTCTTAATAAATTCCATTGTTATTTTCTCTCATTTCCACTGGGTATCTCAAGCTGTACCAATAAACCAGATGGCTTCTAATACTCGGCTTTCACCTTTGAGCATGTTAGACACTTGCTACCATGTACGTGGCCAATATTGACTACAATGTTAGGGCTAACAATATATAGGCTTTTTTCTTAAGTCATGTTATCTGGTCCGATCCACGATGGTTGAAATATTTAGTTTTATATAACTAATGCCATTGTATCAAATATCATTAACCCACCAAAGTTTGGAACCAACTCCTGTTCTGAACAAAAGTTCCATCTAGATGAGTTTCTAAACTCCTTGTTTGATAGCACGAAGATTTTTCTCCTTTAACAGTCTCTTCTTTAATTGCTTTCACTTATGCCATTCAGAATTAAGAGGGGGGGGGGGGAGGGGGTTGGAAGAATTTGGGTCAAATTGTCATAACTAAGGCTCAAACTCGTAGTGGCTTCATCCGTTCTATTAAACAACTAGATCTTTATTGATGATTATTATGTGTAAATCAAGGTGTAACTAGTGTGTGTGTTTAATGAGAGAAAATAACTAACTTGCCTATTGATTAGATGAAATTGTTACAACTAACCATGGCATAAATACATTCCCTATTTATAGCCATCTTGGTTACTAAACTTTCCTAACTTAACACAAATAATCCCTCCACTTTTACAATAGTGCTAAGTAGATTATTTCTTTATTTCTAACATTCTCCCCCTAAATGATCTACTTTGGAAATATCCTTATTGTGTTTTTGATGACGACTTCTTCTTTATGCTTGAACACTTTATTCTGAAGTAGTCTTTTATTTTCTTTTCCTTTGAAGCTCGAAAAGCTGAGAATTCTTTATGAAAGATGAGGACGACCTTGTAGTATATCTCTCCCTATATAAATTTCTCCCCCTATATGATAGGATAGATTTTGATATCTTTGAAGGTATCAACTCTACTTTCGAACTCAAAATCAGCATTCTCAAAAGCTAACTTGATCTTCTTTGCAACTTGATTCTTTAAATGCTTGTATGAAATCTTTTATCTTTGAACTGGATCTTGAATGTAGATTTCAATCCTTTTTTTTGTTGCTGAGGAAATATCTTAACACAGATGATTTAATTAAGCATGGCTTTGTAGAACGATGACTTAAACACTTGACTTTATCCTTGAATCTCTCTTTAGATTCCCCTCAATCACATATCCATCTCTTTAAGTAATAAACTTTGATTGTTTAAAGACAGTGTTGATATTCTTGAGATGTAAATTCCATTGCAATGCCGAAATAGCTATCTTGTATCGATCTTTAAAGTTAATGATACAACTACAGATTATTTTTAAAACACTTGATGAAGTAAACATCAATCGTAAATACGAATAATTATTTCTGCTTAATCAAACCACTTTTACCACACCTGATTCTTTGTATTTAATTTTGCTTTTACTCAATATCTTGATTGTCATAAATTTTTCTGGTTATATTTTTCTTCCACTTTCATGTACTTGAATTGACCTTACATTTTCTCCCCAAATATATTATTTCTTTTACTCTCTCTTATTTTGCCAAGACTAAGCTTATATTTTTCTCTCTTTTTTAATGAGTATGATACTCGTCATGAACATCATGAACATATAAGTCAACAATAAGATCCGGGTGAAGGAATATCTTTGAAGTTCATTTGAATGACATCAAAATAACATTACTTTTACTGCATATTCTATACACATTGTAATAACCCTCATTTAGTTTTATTATTGTAAAGAATTATTACTTAATCGTTTCTTTTGAGTATAGAAGTAATTATAAGAGTTACTTGGGAAAAGATTAGCAATAAAGGCACGCATTTGGAGCTTAAACGAAGACATTTAGATGATTACTGTTCTGACCACCAATAGCCGTATCCTATCAAGGAGATATGGGTATATGTGCCTGCACTTCATCTAAAGACCACGAGGAAACAGATCAATACGGCGTATCCAAGGAAAGGACAATATACCACGTATTCAAGCTATGGAAATAAATTATTCTGGAAGATATCGAACATGGTCACTACTCCATGTAACTCTTGATACGCCGTATGACCTCGGTCAATACTCGTATCGGACCCTCTTCCAGAACTTATAAATAGAGGAATTCAAAAAGAGTTTTTTAGTTGTGCTAAATCATATTTCGATACCTAAAAAACCATAAAAGTCAAATTTTCAAAGGAAAGAGAGCAGAAAGAGAGGTCTTTGCTACGTAATTAATTCTATCAGGCAACAACTTTAATCTCTCATACCCTTGTAAATGTTTAGTTTTTGGTATCATTCGTTAACTCGGTTAGTTTACCTTGGCTAAATTATTACTTTTGTATTGATTATGACGTTTGAAGGCTAATACCTTCGGGTATTAGCCATTATTATGAAGATCTGAATGTTTGGTTTGTTTATCTCGATTGCTTAATTTATCGTTGATTGCTTGTTTATGTTTATCAATTTATACTTGTTTACGTGCTTATTAATCCCACTTGAATAGATCTTGAATTCCTTAGCTTGTGTAAGGTTTAGTTATGCAAGATAAATCTAACAACTTTGGTAGAAACTTTGTAAATATATCAAAGGGCCTTTTGCGGAATTAATCTTTGTCAATTAAGGAAGAATATGTCAATAGAATGGTAATTCTAATGAACACACAGATTAACAAACAAAGCTTCAATATATTAATACGAATACTCTAACTAGTATTAGGGTTACAAAACCTTGTAGCTATATCGATATCAAATAAAAAAAGATTTCTAAAATAGTATCTGCAAAAACTTATGCCCTAGGACCTCCTTTTATACACCAAGGAGTCCTAGTCGATTTACAATATATTTCTAAAACTTAGAATATTACTATGATTATTCTATAATACTCATACTTATCATGTAAGTAATCTTGATCTCCAATCAATCTTTATCCTTTCTTCTGTCTTTATCAATTCTCTTTTGACAGTAGAAACTCTTTCAACAGTCTTAATCTTTGAGCAGTTGTAACTTTTGTACTAGCAGCATTAACTTAGCACCAGCAGTAGTAACTTATACACCAGCAAACATTAATCCTAGTGTACAAAGCCGTAGCTATATACTTAGAATATTTTCTTCAATCTTCACCAGCAGTACTAACTTTACCCTAGCAAGTACTTAACATATACAAAGTTAGTAGTAACTAGCAGTACTATTATACTCTAGGCTGTACTAAGTTGACACTTGCAAATAGTAATTATGAACTACTATAAAAAAACAATTACTAAATACTTAGCATATTTTTCATTTGAGTTAATGAACCAATACTACACTTCAGTTAGCAGAAGTAACCACAACTTAGCAACAGTTAACTTTAAGATCATCATGAAGTCTTTTAATCCAACAGGTTCTTTTGTATGCAATATCTTTCAACTGGATCTAGTAGATAAAGACCAAGGAATTTAGATGCCGAGATGGCTTCTCATATAGTGATTTATACATCTAGACCAATAGGATCACGGAATAGTTAACTAGCTTTACCCTTAAGATTGTGAGCTTAGTTTGGTCTCGCATGTGACCCTTAGAGATCAACGATACGTTCTCATTTAATTTGGTAAGATTGGTTAGTGACTAATAGATGTATGAATTGCCTTTAAGTAGTAAGTGGGTAAAGTCTCTATGAGTTAGGGTTTAACAAGGCTCACCCTTGCTTTAATCTCTTAGATAGATTTATTATCAACAACAAATTAAGAATGCTTTTATGCGGCTAGTTTAATTGTGAAAGAATTCTTCAGATCTAGGTCTTTGAAGAAGTACCGCCTAAGTCTTAAAGAATGATATGCCGCCTCGAGGTAAGTAATCATTGCACTAAATAAACAAATAAACCATCTGATTGGATTAATAATGGTTAATACATTTTTCTTATATTTGGATAGACCGCTCTTTTATCTTCTGTTAATTTGCTTGCGTGTGTTTTAGTGTCTTAAGTTGATTTTAGTCACTACAAAACCCGTGCCAGTCTCTCAGGCTGAAAACACCCTTATCCGTTAGAATTAGGATTAACATAGGTTTAGCATAGGTTTAACACAGAATAGAACTAGCTTAGTTTAGATAACCAAAATATTAATAAATTGAAAGATTGTTTCTCGCTCTTACTGATCGACACCCTACTTACCACAAAACTCCCATCTGATTGGGTACACTCCCCGTTAAAATGTTGGTTTTGGTAAAGTCGGCAAAATATAAATATAAAACTTGAAATCATAAAATCACACACATTACTACAACACATCATCCATGAAAATGAAATTGACATCATTTCTTTTTTCTCTAAGAATCAAACATTCTCCCCTTTATAAACAAACATACTCCCCCCAAAATAACCCATAAGCTCCCTCAATCTAACAAATTAGAGTTCTAACATTCCCATGAAGGTTGAAAGGAAACTTTTGTCGTTATAAGATTCGTTAAAGTAGTCATGCTTGTGAAAGGTAGTTATGTTGTTGTTGTATGTTGTAGAAAATGAATTGAAAATTATCAGAGTAAGAACCATCTTCCACTTTAACCATGAAGTTCACACATCACAAGATCATGCTTTGAAATTCCTGATGAAATATTTAAAAATAGACCTTGTGTGTAAAAGCAGTTTCTTCTTTATTCAAAGCTTCTCAACAAGCTCTGATACCACTTGTTAATCCCACTTGAATAGATCTTGAATTCCTTAGCTTGTGTAAGGTTTAGTTATGCAAGGTAAATCCTACACAACTATGGTAGAAACTTTGTAAAATATATCAAAGACTATGCGGAATCTAATCTTTGATCAATAAGAAGAATATGCAATAGAACAGTAATTTAATAACTCACAGATTAAACAAACAAAGTTCAATTAATTTAATACGAATACTCTAAACGAGTATTAGGGGATACAAAACTTGAAGCAATATAAGCAATATCAAAACAAAAAAAGATATTTCTAGATAGCCAACTCTGTACCATAGGATCCTTTTATAGACCAAGGAGTCCTATTCGATTTATAATATATTCCTAAAACTTAGAATATTCACTATGATCTAATCTATGAAAAACTCATACTTTTCACGTAAGTAATCTTGATCTCTAATAATCTTTATCCTTTCTTATGTCTTTTTCATTCTCTTTTGATAGTACAAAACTCTTTTAACAGTTTAATCTTTTAAGTAGTTTTGTAACTCTTTTGTACTAGCATGCATTAACTTAGCTACAAGGCAGTGTCAACTATACCCCAACAGCATTAACTGTGTCAAGGCAGTAAGTAGTACTCTACTTAGAATTTTTTTTAATCTACACTGTAGTACTAACTTTACACTAGCAAACGTACTAACACATAATACTAGCAGTTAGAATAGTGTTACTAGTATATTCCTAGAGTAGTAAAAACCTATGAACGACGGCGAGTACTAACTACTTAGCATATTTTTCATTAGAGTTAATGAACATCACTAACTTTAGCTTAGCAGCAATAACACAAACCTTAGCAGCAGTAACCTCAAGATCATCATGAAGTCTTTTAATCCCAACAATCCTCCCATAAACTTAATATTCTCCTTTAAAATCTTAAGTTTCTTCATTGAAAGCTTCATTAATCACCAGGGAGGATGCTTCACAAACACTTCATTTGATTCTTGAGTATTTTGTGAGAAGTCTTAAGAACGCTGATATACCATTTCACTAAAATGATCACATGAAGGATTCTTGTTTACATATCAGTAATTGTAGCAGGTGTAAGGGGATATCTCTTTTCTACCAGCATATGAATGTGCATATGTTGCATCATTAAAGAATGAACTCCACATGAGTCATATATTTTCTAATCCAACACTCTGTAATCCTGTTGATTCCTCCATACTTGATCTTCAACATGTGGATTAAACATTGTCTTTAGATCACCTCATAGCACTCTCTCATAGCCCTCCTCTGGCCTTGTTGATCCATGCTTAGCTTTTACCAATTTCCATATTGTTTCCAAATCTTCCATATCAAAGCTTTTGAGCATATAACTAAAGACTAAGTATATCTTTGAACTTCCATCAGCCCTGATTATCTGGTAATAGGTTTTCTTCCCTTCTTTATGGATCGTGTAGTCAACAATTCTTGGAGGCTTAGTTGCCAAAGGAATAGCATCAATTGCTACTTCCTCTTATCAGGAACAACTTCTATTAGTCTTTTAAAGTCTTGCTGTTACTTTATCTTAATACCTTTTGCTTCTTAATACTTCTTGTTCCGACTTAGTGCCTGCTCTCTTTGAACTGCTCTCTTGTGCTATCTCTGCTTCAGCTCTTACTTCACTACCTTCCACCAATTCTGTATCTATATCTACAAATGTATTTACCCTTTTCATAGCTTTGTCAAATAACTTCTAAATATCATTAAAGCTTTTGTTCTTCAATTGATTGTGCTTGTATCCAGCCATGTTTTTCAGATAAGTAGACATTGTATTTCTCTTTTGAGCTTTAGTTAGTTGTTTGTTCCTCTTTTCTTTTGCTCTTATTGCTGTAAAGTACTTCTTTCTTACTTCCAAGAGTTGTACAAACAACTTGGACTTCTCTTTAATACTCAACTTCTCTGTTTTCTACTTGCATTGTTGGCATGTTGAATTTAATCAGCATCTATCATGGCTTGCACATTTATCCCATGAATATGTTGGCTTCTTCTTCTTTGTCTTTTTACAAGCCTATCTCTTCCTCTAATTCGCCTTGCAGGGCATTTTGAGCTCTTTGAAATCTTGAGAAACTTCCTCATCATCGCCTAATTTGATCTTTTTTTCTTTGTTAGGTTTCTCAGGCTCTTCCATGATTACTTTACCCTTTATCTTTAGATGGTAGTTGCTTTCGGAGGTCTTGTTCTTTGTTATAGATTTACTTCTATCTCCTATCACAACACCCTTTACTTTGGATTTTTGCATTCTGATCTCTATTAAATTCTGAGAAGAGTTAAATCAATCAGAGTTGTTATTTTAGTTTCAGTTGAGTTGGACTGGCAGTAGTAACTACTTCACCAGCAGTAGTAACTGGATCAGCAGTACTAACTTCCTTTTCAGCCACATTAATCTCTTTTTCATCCATATCCTATCCTGCAAACACTTTTTCATCATCAAGAACACATGTATCAAACATTAGATCATCATCATACCTCCCCTGAGTTTCATCAATCAATGTAATCTTTGTATCTTTATCAATGTCATCAATTTTCCTCCCTTGTTTGGATGCATCCTCCTGATCACCCAAACTAGCATCATCAGAGGAAACCATTCTTGCAGATCTACCAACCTTGTATAATCTTTTGAGCTTGTGAGTTCTTGATCCTTCTTTCTTCTCTAACTTCTTGACTCTCAGTTTTAAACATGTAATCTCCTGAACTTAAGCAGTCTTTGTGTTCTCTAGGTCAAGAACTCTTTGTTGCAATTTGGTACAAAATTTCATTAATTCCTCAAGTTTTAGTCTATCCTTACCACTTCGAAGTGTGTTGCCTCTTGCGAGCAGTGGATCATTGGAATGTTTAGATACATTCTCAGACCTAGTCTAGGCAATTGTATCCCCCATGGTTTCTTGGCGCCTGGGACCACCACCTGAACTAGTTCCTAGAGAACTTGGTTCATTATGTGTTGCCTTGGATTGGGTCTTATTGATGTTACCCCTATCTTGCTCTGCATCTAAGCTAGTAGCAGTAGTGGCAGCCCTTTCCAAACTGTCATCCATCTCCTCATTGACAGCCTCATCTGCAACATTGTTGTAGGACCACTAGACTAAGGTATCTCAGTGTTCTTTCTCTTAGACTTCCTAGGTTTTTGTTTCTTTTGAGGTTGAGATGTTGATGGTTGAATAATGGTGGGTGTGTGATAGGGATCAGTAGGATTTGCTGAACCTTCACCCATTTTTTCTTGAGCTTGTACCATCATTGTTGGAAATAAGGGTGTTTCTCTTCCAGAAAAGCCTTTCCCTACCCTTCTCATGTTTCCAAAAATCTTCTTAGTGTGAGAGGGTGTAACATAAATCCTTTTATGATTTAACATTCCTTCCAGTTGTTTCTCCAAAAGCACTTGTACAAATCTTGGATACATCAAGAATTTACCAGACACATTCTACAAGTTCTTCACCATACTATTAAATATGTACTTTGAAAAGTTAAACTTCTGGTTTGTAGCTAAACAGATGATTGCAGAAGCCATAGTGCTACTAAATTCATTCCATGCAGTAGTCTTAGCACTTAAGCATTGCAAAATGGTATGGATAAGGAATTTCCATTGTGGGGAAAAGAATGCCTTATAGAAAGTAATCTTCTATGAAAGTTTCTCATACCCCATTAGTGTAAGTTGTTCAAAGATGGTAGCATTGGGTAGACAATCAACAACTTTAGCATCTTCCAGGTGAAGATCTCTTCTTACAGTGGATTTAGTTATGATCACTTTCTTCCTATCCACTAGGGCTTGTAACTGTACTTCCTCATTAATAGTTTTTGCCTTTACAGTAGCCCAGAAATGTTCAATGCACGAAGTATATATAGTAGGATTGATCGGTAGTGCATACTTGATAGGGTTTGCATTCAAAAAATCAACAATTTGCTCAAACCCTTTACTTTTAGCGGGTTTAGATAAAAACGCGACCAAATTGTGAGTATTAGCAAACTGTAGGGTTGTCATTGTGTTGGGTTTTGATGATGAATGATGAAATTGAGTTAGGGTTTGTGATTAGAGAGTATATGATTGAATGAAATCGATTAAATGAGTGATTGAAACCCTTAATCGAGGTATTTATGAAAATACCCTCAACATCATTAACATTCAACAGCAGTAGTAAGTTATGCATGGCAGCATTAACTTATGCCTAACAGCATTAAGTTATGTCAGCAGTATTAACTTATGCCTAGCAGCATTAAGTTATGCCTAGCAGCATTAATTTTAAGTCACCAGCATTAACTCTAATTCTATTCCAAATACTCTATCTGTTTTTAATATATTCAACTCTCTTTCTGTTTTTCAACTCACCACTTCTCTTAATTCTTTTACTCACCAAAACTCTCTGTCTGTTTTTATTCCACACATCTCTCTTTCTGTTTTTATTCTCACCAACTCTCTTAATTCTTTTTCTCACCAAATCACTCTGTCTGTTTTTACACATCTCTCTTTCTGTTTTTATTCTCACCAACTCTCTCAATTCTTTTTCTCACAATTTTCACAATGTTAATTATACCAGCAGTATTAAGTATAACTAACAGCATTAACTTAGCAGTATTAAGTATAACTAGCAGCACTAATTATACTTAACAGCAGAAACTTTTAATGACATGAATAACAGTACTAATTCATACAAAACTCTACAAAAACATAAAGAGATAAAAGATTTTAAGGATTTAGCATTCCAATACTAGCAATCAAATATTGAAACCTACTTACATCAAAAGCTTTTGTAAGTAAATCTGTAACATTCTTGTCAGTATGGATTTTAACCATATGAATCAACTTCTTTTCATTGCAATCCCTAATAAAGTGATGTCTAATCTCTATATGCTTTGTTTTTGAATGAAAAACAGGATTTTTAATTATGCAAATAGTACTGTTATTATCAATAAAGATTTTGGTATGCAAGAAATTGTACCCATAATCAAGTAATTAATTCTGAATCCAAAGCACTTGTCCACATCAACTTGAAGCAGCCACATATTTAGCTTTTGTTGTGGAATTTCAATCACAGTCTGTTTCTTACATTGCCATGATATTAATCTACTTCCAAGGAATTGACCAAGCCTCCTATGTTAGACTTCCAAATCAAAGCTTAGCTACCACATAATCACTATCAGTATATGCCTTACAAATCAAAAGGAGAATCTTTTGGATACCAAAGACCCAATTTTGGTTGACCTTTTAAGTACCTAAAGATCCTTTTTACACATAAAGATTAAACCGTTGGTACTTGTAATCTTGTACATGCACACACGCAAACATAATACAGGTCTTGAAGAATAAGATACATCAATGAACCAATCCATCGACCTAAATAAATGAACAGCCACTTCTTGCACCATCTTATCCTTGAGCAAAAGCTTTTTGAGTTCCATAGGTGTGCTTGCTGGCATAACAGCGATAAAACCAAATTTCTTCAAAATCTCAGTCACAAACTTGTCTTGACTGATAAAAATCCCATCCTCTTTCTGATTTACTTACAATCCTAAGAAGAATGTGAGTTCACCTATAGAACACATCTGAAACTTCTTATGCATCATCTTCATAAACTCAGTGCATAATGACTTCTTTGTAGAGCCAAAAATAATATCATCTACATACACTTGAACTAACAAAATATCACCTTTATCCCTTCTGATAAACAAAGTCTTGTCTATCTTTCCTCTCTGAAACCCATTGTCCAACAAATAAGTTGACAAGGTTTCATACCAAGCTCTAGGAGCTTGATGTAGGCCATACAATGCTTTTTCAACCTTATATACTTTATTAGGGAAGTCCGGATCTTCAAATCCTGGTGGTTGACAAACATAGACTTCCTCTTCAATATTACCATAAAGAAAAGCACTCTTGATATCCATCTGGTATACCACAAAGTCTTTAAATGAGGCATATGCTAAAAATAGCCTAATTGCTTCAATTCTTGCAACAGGGGCAATGACTTCATCATAGTCAATCCCTTCTTCTTGTGTGTACCCTTGAGCAACCAATCTTGCTTTATTTTTAATCATAATTCCTCTTTCATCCTTTTTATTCCTGAAGACCCATTTAGTGCCTATGGGCCTTTTGCCATTTGGTAAATCCACCAAGGTCCAAACCTTTTGTAATTTAAATTATAGAAGCTCATCCTGCATAGCTTTTATCCAGCTTGGATCCTGCAATGCTTGGATTACCTTCTTGGGTTCTACTTGTGATAAGAAGCAGATAAACAAGTAATTCTGAAAGTCTTTATGGTTTGTTCTTTGCTGAACTGAACTAAACAAACCATGTTCTTCCAAACTCTTTGTCATTCTTCTTATTTGAGGTGCTAAATTAAAGTCTCCAATAATTTGTTCAATTGGATGATCTTTGTGTACTCTTGTAGTTGGAATAGGACTGACAGGCATAAATGCATCCAAATTGTTCATGTCAGCCTCTGCACCAACATCTTCATCATCATCTGAATAGACAATATCTTCCAAAGCAGGCATATTTGGTTCATCTGGAAGTTTAATGCTTACTTTTCTACCAACAACATTAACTTCATTTATGCTAGCAGCATTAACATTATTAGTGCTGCTAACACTAGCATCCTTCTCTTGATCGTCTCTTTCATCCTTTTTAATTGGATCACCACCTTCTTTTCCTGGTTCTTCAGTAACCTTCTTTTCATCATCTCCTGAAGGTTTGAATCCAGCATTAGGAGAACACTTTGAAATTTGAGAGAATGGTGGATCAGCAGTCCACAATGGTAGCAGAATGTAATCTTTGCCAGGTACTGTCTCTATTCTAGCTTTACCTGCATCATCACATTCTTTTCTACCTGCATTACCATAGACTGATTTCAGCAACAACTTTTTTGCTTATAATATCATGCTTTGTTAGTTCTCAATATCAAAAAGTACATTGTCTACTTCATAGCTATAATTAGGTGTATCTCACTTAAACTAACATGCAGGTTGCTCGTCACTATCCTAGTTCTACTGTTGAATACTCTAAATGCTTTACTATTAATTGAGTACCCAACAAAGAATCCTTCATCAGCCTTACCATCAAACTTGCCTAAGTGATCTATGTTATTGAGAATTGTTACAAGACACCCAAATGGTCTCTTAAAGCCTAAAGCTGGTTTTCTACCAAGAAAAAGTTCATAAGGGGTCTTGTTATAAGGCTTAGTTACTAATACCCTCTTTTGCACATAGCAAGCAGTATTAACTTCTTCAGCCCAAAAAGTAGTAGGTGGCTTAGAATCAGCTAGCATTGTCCTAGCAGCCTTAATTAGTGTTCTATTTTTCCTCTTAGCTACTCCATTTTGTTAAGGATCTCTAGCTACATTAAATTCTCTCTTAATACCTTTTCTCTCATAAAACTGATTCATCTCCTTATTCTTAAACTCGGTTCCATTATCACACCTAATTACCTTAACCCCTTTGAATCTATTAGATTTTCTATCTAGTTTATAAATGTGACTTAAGTATGCCACAGTCCCTCATCTTTAGTAGCTAGGAAAGAAACCCAACTAAACTACTATAAGCAATGTGACAACTAGGCAATACAAATTTTCATTAAGCTTTTTTACAAATGTTGGACCTAACAAATCCCATGTGCAACATATTAAAGGTTTAGCTGATTGAACTTACTATGTTGGGGGGGGGGAGGGACTTACAATAAGCTCTATGTTGCTTTCCCTTTTGACAAGCAACATAAGTTGATATTTTCAAAAAGTTTTGAAGGTAAACCTCTTACAAGATTTCCCTTAACCAGTTTATTCATAGTTTTGAAATTTATGTGTCCAAGCCTCCTATGCTAAAGTTCAGATTCATCAGATGTGGCTTTTGCAAAGAGACAAGTTAGACCTCCTTTAGGAACAATATTCTTTAAATCAACACTATACATATTGTTCTTTCTAGGAACTTTAAGTAAAACTTGACTTTCATCAGTTAACTTAAAGTTTGGAGATAAAACAATACATTCAGTGTCATTAAAGAGAACACTATTCTTTTTGTCACACATTTGTGAGACACTAAAGAGGTTAAACTTTAACTCTCTTACAAAATACACATTCTCAAAATCTAAATTACTAGTTTTGATTGTACCTCTGCCTGTGATTTTCCCTCCTTTGGGGTTACCTCCAAAGGCAACATATCCTCCATCAATCTCTTCATAGTCTATAAGATAGGACATGTTCCTTGTCATGTGCCTTGAGCATCCACTATCAATCACTCCTTGATCTTGTAAATCCATTTGTGGATTGCCCTGCACATTAGATAAGAAAATCAGCTTCTTTTGGGGACCCAAGCCATCACTGACTTGGATCTGCCTTGTGCATCAACATAATCAAACTTTTTCAGGGTGATTGATGCACTGTTGTGTTTAGAAACATGGTCTAAAACTTTAGTCTTTGGTTTCCAAACCCAACAAGCTGAGGCCTTAACAACATTAACATTATTTCCCTTAACATCATTAACTACTGCTTTTGGCCTAGCAACATTAACTACTGCTTTTGGCCTAACAGTATTAACATTTTTATCCTTAATAGTATTAACCCTCTGATTAAAATTACTGTTTTTAAATGCTGTATTCTTGTGAATGGGCCACTTAACAGTTGAATGAGCTGATTTGGAAAGATTTGTCATTTCACTGTTATTTTTAGGTGAGCAGTATTAACTTGTCTGGCAGTATTAAGTGATACTAGGCCAAAATTCATTAGTACTGCTCTTGGAACCATGTTCTTTTTAACACAGGGGTGAGAATTTTTAGCAAAGTTTTGGTGATTCACCCTTTGAGCATTGTTCCAAATAGATTTTGTATTTTGAAACTGTTTTTGATTCACCTTTTTACAATCTACCTGCAAGTGATCAAAACTTCCACAAACATAAAAAGCTTTATTAAACATCTCAAAATTACTTCCTAATCTTTGAGACATCATATTATTCTAGTTTCTATGATTGCCTCTAGGAGTATGAATGTTTTGCCTATTTTGCTTAACATGATTGATAGTTTTCCTAGCAGTCTTTTCTTGCAGTTTAGGTTTAACAAACTCTATCTTAGCAAAACTAGAATTAAATGTTTTCTTTTAAATCTTAGCCCAAGGAAAATCATCTTCCTCATTATCAGACACCCAATCCTCAATAAATGGAGCACCATTATTCTTCCTAACTGCTTTAGGCTTTGATTCACTAGCCTTAGCTTCACTGTTCTCAGCTACAAGCTTAATAACTATAGGCTCACTTGTAAACTCTTCTAAACCAGAGAATGACAAATAAGGTTTTAGAGGCATAAAGTTTCCTGTAAATGGAGGTGGAACAGCATTATACCATAAACTAGTTTTGTACTTATCAACTATCTGACTGTCTATTAATTTGCTTAAGTTTTTAGGATGAATTTTCCAAAATTTTCTACTGTTAAGCTGATTTTCAGTTTTTGTATTTAACCAGTTCCAACTTCCTTCTAAGCGTCTGTAATGGCTACTTCCTTAATGAATCTCACATATTAAGACCTATATCTTCCTCATAAACAGACTTATTTTTTCTTATAAACTAGAAGTCTTGCTTCTACAGACTCTAAACCTGTTTTATAAGTAATAGCATTTAACTTAGATGTCCTTAAGTCTTTTAATATTTGTTCATTTTGTTCTTTAAGATTTTTAACATTTTCCAAAAAAGATGATGAACAGTTTAAATCAGTAAAGATACTCTGAGTTAGAACTTGAGAAGATAAGCCATGACATGAAAAGTTTGTTGGACAACTTCGCTTGAATCACTCCAATCATAACCAGAACCATCACAAGACACCAAAGCATTAGAAGTAGTTGTCTCTACTGGCACAACCCTTCTTGTGTTCTCCCTATTCCTGTTTTCTTGGTTCCTTAGAGCCTTACACTCCCTTGAAAAGTGTCCTCTTTTGTGGTAGTTGTAACACTCCACCTTGGACTTATCAAACCCAATGGTCTCATTACCATTAACAGTAAGCTTTCTTCTAGTGTTCTTCAAGAATCTCATTGCCCTCATTGTTAGCATAGCCATCTGTTGGGATTAAAAGCCTTCGTGAAGTTACTGCTGTTAAGTTAGTGCTGCTGGTATAAAAGTTACTACTATTGGTGTTGAATGTTAATGCTGCTGGTATAAAAGTTACAACTGCTGAAAGATTACAACTGCTGAAAGGATAAAGACTGCTCAGAGAAAAGATAAAGATTGCTTGTGGGATATGTATGAGATATTTTTGTAAAAGATATGTATAAGTTATTTGTTTAGAAGATCATGATAACTTAGGAAAATATTGTAATCCCATTATGACTCCTTGGTGTATAAAAGGAGGACCTAGGGTATATAATTCTATGTATCAGTATCAAACTGAGTCATTCATAGAATTGTCATAGCTTCAAGGTTTTGTAACCCTAACACTATTAAGAGTGTTCGTATTATATTGAGGCTGAAAGTTTGGTAAACTGTTTGTTATTAATCTTATTCATTACTGTTTCATTAAAATTATTCTTAGTATCATTGACTAGATTTCGCATAGTCTTTGATATTCATAATCAAAGTTTATATCATAGTTGTTTTGAATTTATTCAATATAACTTAGCCTTATACAAGATAAGCAAGATCTATTCTATTAGGATCAACAAGTGGTATCAGAGCCTGTGAGAAGCTTTGAATAAGAAGAACCTTTACTACACACAAGATCTACTTTTTCAAGAAGTAATGGACTCTCAATCTACTCAAGTCAAGAACTGTTATAATTCAGTAAGCTTTGTTAGTGCATCGCAATATGTCAAAAGAAGTCTAATTTGAGTCCACTGTCCTGTAATATTAGGTGTATTTATCACTAAACTGGACGCATGCTAGGTTCTCTTCGCTAGAGTATATTATGGTTTCTACGCTGTTGAATACATTCTAAATGTGGTTTACGTATTAATTAAAGTACCCAACAAAGAATCATTCATCAGTCTTACCATCAAACTTTGCCTTAAGTGATCATATGTATTGAGAATTATAATAGGACACGCTAATTTGGTCTCATGAAAGCGTAAAGCTCGGGGTGGGGGGGGGCTGGGGCGGTTTGGTTTTTTAGCGTTAGATGAAAGTACATGAAGGGAGTCTTGTTATGGGCTTGTTACTAATACCTTTTTTTGACCTAGCAAGCAGTTTAACTGCTTCATGCCCAAAAAAGTAGTATGTGGATTAGTAGAATCAGCTTGCATGTTTTGCTAGCTTGAGCAGCCTCTAGCCTTCAATTTTAGTGTTCTATGTTTCCTCTCGCTACTCCATTTTATTGAGGAAGTAAATTGGTTTAATAGGTTCTAGCTATTCTAAATTCTTCTCTTAATAATTACCTTTTCTTCACAAAATGATTCATCTCTTTATCTTGAACTCAGTTCCATTGTCACACCTAATTACTTCTTAACCCTTTGTTCTATTATAAGTTATACTCGAGTTATAAAGGACATAAGTATGCCCAACAAAGGTTTCATCTTAATTAGCTAGAAAAGAAAAACCAAAACTTAAACCTACTATTACTGTGTAATCTTATTGTGACGACTAGGCAATTCATTCTTTTTTATTAAGGGCTTTTTGTACCATGTTAGACCCAAAAAAATCCTATGTACATACATATGCAAAGGTTTACTTATAGGCTGAATTGGAACTTACTATTTGATTACAAGACAGGCTCCGTGGGGATTTCCCTTTTAACCCAAGGCAAATACAGGTTTGTGGATATTTTTTAAATATTGTTATTGGATATTTTTTTTAAAAAAGGTTTTAAAGGGGTTAATCCTCTTACAAGATTTCTCTTAATCTGGTTTATTCATAGTTTTTTTGATAATTTTATTCGTGGGTTTCAAAGTCTCTCTATGCCATAAGTTTAAGATTCATTAGATGTTGGACTTTTTGCAAAAGAGGAGATGACAAGTTAGGTTTAGACCCCTTTTTAGATTAATTTTCTTTTTAAATTAAAACTTTTACATATTGTTTTTCTAGGAACTTTTAGGTAAAGCTTGACTTTCATCAGTTTTAACTTTAAGTTGGGGAGATAAAAAAAAATACATTTCTCATAAGTTCCCATTAAAGAGAACACTATTCTTTTTGTCACACATTTGCGAGACACTAAAGAGGTTAAACTTTAACTCTCTTTCAAAATACCCATCCTCAAAATCTAAATTACCAGTTTTGATTGTCCCTCTGCCTGTGATTTTCCCTCTTTTGGGGTTACCTCCAAAGGCAACATATCCTCCATTTATCTCTTCATAGTCTATAAGATAGGACATGTTCCCTGTCATGTGCCTTGAGCATCCACTATCAATCACTCCTTGATCCTGTAAATCCATTTGTGGGTTGCCCTACACATTAGACAAGAAAACTAGTTTTGTTTGGGGACCCAAGCCATCACTGACTTGGATCTGCCTTGTGCATCAATATAATCAAACTTCTTTAGGGTGATTGATGTACTATTGTGTTTAGAAACATGGTCTAAAACTTTATTCTTTGGTTTCCAAATCCAACAAGATGAGGCCTTAACATCATTAAAATTATTTTCCTTAACAGCATTAACTACTGCTTTTGGCCTAAGAACATTAACTACTGCTTTTGGCCTAATAGTATTAACATTTTTATCCTTAATAGTATTAACCCTCTGATTAAAATTACTATTTTTAAATGATGTATTCTTATGAATGGGTCTCTTAACAGTTGAATGTACTGTTTTAGAAAGATATGACATTGGCATGGCAGCATTCACTGTTGTTTTTATGTGGGCAACGTTAACTTTTCTAGCAGTATTAACTGATACTAAACCAGACTTTATTAGTATTGATCTTGGAACTATGTTCTTTTTAACATAAGGGTGAGTCTTTTTAGCAAAGTTTTGTTGATTCACCCTTGAGCATTGTTCCAAATAGGTTTTGTATTTAGAAACAGTTTTTTATTCACATTTTTTACAATCTACATGCAAGTGATCAAAACTTCCACAAACCAAACATAACAAGCTTTATTAAACATCTCAAAATTACTTCCTAATCTTTGAGACATCATATTATTCCAGTTTCTTTGATTGCCTCTAGGAGTATGAATGTTTTGCCTATTTTGCTCAACATGATTGACAGTTTTCCTAGCAGTCTTTTCTTGCTGTTTAGGTTTGACAAACTCTATCTTAGCAAAACTAGGCTTAAATGTTTTCTTTTTAATCTTAGCTTGAGGCACATCATCTTCCTTATTATCAGACATCCAATCCTTAATAATTGGAGCACCATTATTCTTCCTAACGGCTTTAGACTTTGCTTCACTAGCCTTAGCTTCACTGTTTCTAACTATAGGTTAATACAATATAGGCACAGTCATTAAACTCTTATAAAACCAGAGAATGTCAAATCAGGTATTAGGAAGGTCATTAAAAGTTTCTTGTATAGGAGGTGGAAACAACATTAACCAATAAACATGTTTTGCACTTATCAACTATCTGACAGTCTATTAGTTTGCTTAGCTTTTTAGATGAATTCTTAAAATTTTCTACTGTTAGCTGAATTTCATCTTTTTTTTGAACCAGTTCCAACTTCCTTCTAAGCTTTGTAATGGCTACTTCTCTTAAATAAATCCCACGTTTTAAGGCCTTGATATCTTCCTCATAAAAAACTTTTTTTCTTAGAAACTAGAGTCTTGCTTCCACAGGACTCTAAACTGGTTTTATAAGCAATAGCATTTAACTTAGATGTCCTTAAGTCTTTTAACAGTTGTTCATTTTGTTCTTTATGAGTTTTAATATTTTCCAAACAAGATGATGAACAGTTTGAATCAGTAGATACCTCAGAGTTAGAAGAGTAAGCCATGAGTGCAAAGTTAGTTGGACCTTCTTCTGCTTGATCACTCCAATCATAACCAGAACCATCACAAGACACCAAAGCATTAGAAGTAGTTGTCTCCACTGGCACAACCCTTCTTGTGTTCTCCTTATTCTTGTTTTCTTGGTTCCTTGGAGCCCTGCACTCCCTTGCAAAGTGTCCCCTTTTGTGGCAGTTGTAACACTCCACCTTGGACTTATCAAACCCAATGGTCTTAGTACCATTCATAGAAAACTTCCTTCCAGTGTTCTTCAAGAATCTCCTTGCCCTCATTATTAGCATAGCCATCTGTCACCTTAAATCTATCTCTTCTAAATCATCAGGATGAATTTGTTGCAAGTCCTCATTGTCAAGTTGTGGACTGTTTGGTTGACTTGCAAAGAAAGCACAGATAACAGCATCACTCAAGTTATCAATTGTTGTTGAGTTAACAACAGTAGCTTGAGTGCTAGCAGTTGTAGCACCATGAGCAGTATTAACTGCTCCATTTGTACCGTTGGTGCTGTTTGAGGACACAAAGGCTACGTTTTGTGTATTTGTGCTTGAGCTTAATGTCCCTTTGACCTCTGGTTCATAGATCTTCATGTTGTTTTAAAGATCATCCATGCTTAATGTATATATCTCAGGCTTGTTCCTCCACATAATAGTATGTGTGTTCCATTCTGGTGACAAACTTCTTAAGAACTTCTCATTCACATCTTCTTGTGAGATACTTTCACCATGAATCTCCAACTGACTAATAAGCTTTTGAAGCCTATCAAAGGTTTGATCTTACACCTCTGAGCTAGATGCAGTAAAATTTTCATACTGCTGCTTTAGAAGATTCATCTAAGTCTTTTTAGTAGCAGCATTCCCTCCAAACCTCTTCTCAACAGCCTGTAGCAATGACTTAGCATCTTTGATGGAGTTAAACTTCAATTGATGTTCATTAGGGACGCCCATCAATAAATTGCTTCTTGCCTTCAACTTTAACCTCCTTTGTGCCTTTTCTTTAGCAGTTGTAGGAGCAATTGTAGTCTCAACACCTTCAACAACTGTTGTTATTGGAGGTGCATTACCATTCTCTATGACTTCCCATAGAGAATAGTCAATCATCTGGATGTATTGTTCCATCCTTATCCTCCAAAGCTCATACTCACCTGGTTTGAGCATATGCACTTTTGATGCAGTCACCATATGTACTGAGTCTTGATCCATGTCTTCTTAGCAAAGTTTGTCAAAGCAACAAGCTCTGATACCACTTGTTGATCTTAGTTAACTTTTAATGATCGAATTCCTTAAGCTTATTTAAGGTTTAGTTATGCTAGATAAATCTAACACAACTTAGTTTAAGAAACTTTGTTTGATAATACTAAAGATTATGCGGAATCTAATCTTTAATATAAGAAGAATTATTCAGTAACACAAAACAATATAATTTCAACAATAAAAGCTCCAATATTATTATTACAAATAATACGAATACTCTCCTAGTATTAGGGTTACAAAACCTTAAAGCTGTTAATTATATGACTAAGATACATAAAACTCTATGCCCTAGGACCTCCTTTTATACACCAAGGAGTCCTAGTCGATTTACGATATATTACTAAAACTTAGATTATTCTCAAAGATCTATTCTATAAATAACAATCCTTATCTCATAAGTAATCTTGATCTTCAAGCAATCTTTATCTTTCAGCAGTTGTAACTTTCAGCATTTGTAACTTTGTACTAGCAGCATTAACTCTTAACAAGCAGTAGTAACTTATACACCAGCAACATTAACTGTGTACAAGTAGTAGTAACTACTTAGAATATTTTCTTTAATCTTCACCAGCAGTACTAACTTCACTCTAGCAGTACTAACATATACTAGCAGTACTAATATATACTAGCAGTAGTAAGTTACACTAGCAGTACTGACTACTTAGCATATTTTTTCATTAAGATTACTGAACAGCACTAAGTTTTACTTAGCGGCAGTAACACAAACCTTAGCAGCAGTAACTTCAAGAAGGCTTTTAATCCCAACAAAGCATGAAGTCATTTTCTTCGTTGTTGAGGTTACTTCGGCTTCATCTTTCATAGCTAACAACATTTGTTCTCTGAAATACTTTGCATCATGAGCTCTTGGTTTCTGACAATCAACAACATAATGTCCTTTTTTCATTGTAGTTATAACACTGAACATTTGCCTTTCCCAAAGTTGACTCAGTTCGTGAAACACACTGAACAATTTAATTGCTGTCATCATTCCCAGTTCCTGCATTAAATGCTTGATTCCTGTTTTGTCTCTCCGCATTCTTATTACCGTTGCCACCATAACCTGCATTCTTGGTTTGTATGTCAACTCGACCATCCTAAATCACTACTTGATTCCATGTGTTTGATGAAGTACGAAGATGATTATTGGTAGGTGTGGAGAACTTCTGAGTGATTGCTCGAGCTAATAACATCATGGCAGTTATAAGCTTGTCTTCTTGAGAATCCCCTTGTAACTCCCCTTGATATTCATCTTCATAATCAATAAATGATGAAGGATGTGTGACACAGTATGGTTGTGGTGAATAAGAAAAATTTGCATGAGATTGTAATGAAAAACTTGCATGACACAGTCTGGTTGCAAACAATTAAGAAACTTGGTGTTGATTGACACTGGAATAGGACGAACATTATTACGATCCATAATATTCACAAGCATTATCAACCTTTCATACACTGATTCTAACGATTCTCCTTCTTTTGATGCAAACTTGTCAAACTCATCCATGAGACGTGAGTGTCTCACATGGCTAGTAACATCAGATGCAAACATCAACCTTTTAATTCGTTCCCATATTTCTTTAGCATTTGTACATGCATCCACTGAATTGTATATATCATTTGGTATTGCTTGAAGAAGATAATTCATGACTTTCACATCAGCAATGTATTCCTTCTTGTTACCCTTAGTTATTTTAGACAATGGTTCAAATATCTCTTCCTGATCGTTGTCTGGAATAGGAATCATTGGCCTCTTATAAGGTCCTTTTTGAATTGAGTTCCACATCCGCTCCCCGTATTCAAGCTTATTATCCAAAAACCTTCTGAATCTACTTTCCCATGAAATATAATTCCCTCTATCAAGCATTGGAGGTCTTTTATTAGCTCATAAGTCTGCCTGAGTTTGTTGATTTGAAGTAGACATGTTGTATCAAATGATTACAATGCAAACTTGGATCGTTTTGGAGATAAAGTCTTGTAATCATGAAGTTAACGAGCAATTACAACCTTGTCTTGTATTACAATGAAGTAAACTTAAAGAAAATAAACTTTGATTTGGTACGAAAGTCTAAGTAACACGTAAGCCTTTTTACGAAAGCTTAATTTTCCAAATTAGAAGATACAAAACCTTTTAAACTGTGTTACGAAACCGAAAGTATGAGATACGAAACCTGTAAAACAGTGTTACGAAACCAACCAACCGTGTTATGAAACCTTTGAAACTGTATAACGAAACCCAGTGACTATGTTACGAAACCTCTAAAATAGTTTACAAAACCCCAAAATTATGTTACGAAACCTCTTCCAATGAGATACGAAACCTTCCAATATGAAAACAATGTTACGAAACCTCCTCTATGAAACCAAGTCTTACGAAACCTCAAACTGTAATATGAAACCCTTAGTTAATAAACTGTGATACGAAACCTCACATACGAAACCTGTGATATGTAAGATGGATGTACGAAACCAAAACCAAGTATTTGATACGAAATCTCTTATTTACGAAACCACACTAATACGAAAGCTTCCACAGTCTATGAAACTAAACGGTTATCGAAAGCTCAAATTTTATGAAACCTCCTTTTGTAAATACCAAATTACCTCTACTTTTGTAAAATCTAAGAAATCCCTTACTTTCGTAAATTCTTAGCTACGAAACCTAGAAAAAATCTGTCAATATGATTTTAAGCATTTTAAAGTGATAATCTCAATGTTATCTTTTCCAAATTGATAAAATTCTATGTTACGAAGGCTATTGTAAATGTTACAAAAGTTTAACTATGTTACAAAAGCTAAGAAATCACTTACGTATAACAGTTACGAAACCAAACCTACAATACGAAAGCTCAAAACTGAAATACAAAAGCTGTTTTCCCGCCTAAAAACAGTTACCGAACCCTATTTATTGCTTACAAAAGCTATCAAACCCATATTTTTCGATCAAATTTAATCTAAAACATGTATTTTTCGTAATCTAGATATTAAACCTATAATTTGATGATCACGAAAGCTATTATTATGCGTTTTAAGATCGAAAACTCATCAAATCATAAATCTAATCCTTACGAAACCTACTGTTCATCGATACAAAAGCTTGTGGATAAAAAATTCTCACGGTTAAGCTCGATTTGATTCACAAAACATACACTAGATCTCTCCCGGTGTAACACCCCCTTATTTGACATATAGCAGCGGAAGCTAAATTAGGGTATTACTTCATGAATCAACAGTCATAATCATAGAAAAAGACTCAAAAGAGATGTTTTGGAAAATTTAGTTATCATTCAGTATTATTTCAGAGTTTTACAAAAGGAGGTCCCAAAATACATATGAAAACATAAAGTTTGAATGATAACAAGTTTGGACGTCCTCAAGTTCAATGCCACTCCGTGCCAAAGGTTGCTCAATTACTTGGATAAACATGCTAAAAAGGTCAACACAAAGGTTGAGTGAAATTCATAGGTTTGAAATGTAATAGTTGAATACAAGTCATCATAAATGGTAATAATTGTACAATTATAATTATCATGGAAAACAGTATTATTGCCCTAAGCTCATGACACCAACACGTTAACATGAAAATTACCTCAGTGACATTATTGAGGAACAAATGTCCTCTAGGAAAGGTAACTTGCCAAAGTTACCTATTATTCTCAAATATAGTGTGTTTGATTACTTCATGTACATGTAAACACAAATGGGATTCGTCAATCCCAATAGATCTATCCACAATATTCGCGTTCACTCACAAGTAATTAATGGTTCATGATTAAATGATATTGGCAATAGAGGTAAACTTAGGCAATAATATATCATGATATCATACAGTTGGAAAATACTTGTATTCATGGTTTATAGCATGTATCTCCCCACGAAGTTTAGAAAACATGTAAAGGTGGGACTATGAACTCACCTTGATAAGGTAGTTGATTGATTTGAAATTTAATTCAAATGGAAGTAAACAGCATCGTCACGCAACATGGGATAATATGTCAAGTCTTAGTTTGATTGTTTTAAAACTTTATTTCATAAAGTTTAACGTAAATGATTTTGATTTATTAGTTTGTGAAAACATCGTATCACTGTTCGGGCTATCATAATCCAGAGGTCATGTAGTAAACGTTTGAGGAGCTAGGACACTTTAAATCGTAAATCCAGCAACTCGTCAAAACGTCTACTCAAATGAAAGCCCCTCACATGAAATTCCCTTGTAACGTGATACGTTATAGTTTAAATGATAGGATTTTATCTTTTTAAGTTTCTTCAAAAGCTAATAGATGATAAATTATGTTAAATATATAACATAATTATTTTATAATGTTTTGATCGATGAATGATAACGACAAATATGTCGGGCTTTAATAAAATCGAGTCTTATAATATTTAAATATATATTTTTATAATTAATATAAAAATATTACATTTTATAACTTTGAGAATTTGAAAATGACAATATCTACCCTTGGTATATATTAATTTTCACTTTTAATCCTTTACTTTATATTTTAAAACATTTAAACCTTTAACTTTAGAAATTGGCAAAACAAGTCCATGTGGTTTTAAGTTTAGGATAATTACACTTTTGGCCTGAAAGTTTAATAATTTCAAAAGTTACAATATATACCCCTCATGCATATACGATTTGCATTACTAGTCCAAAATCCATATAAGTTGTATTTTTAATCTCAAAATCATTTTGCAGGTTACAGCTTATTACTATAAGCTAAAATAAGTTGCTTTTACGAGCTTATAGTTTATGAAAAGAGCTTATGAGCTTAAAAATCTAAAATGACACGTTTGGTTTTAAAATCTTAACCCGATGGGTTTAGGGTTTTAGGATTAGTTTTTAAGCTTCTAAAAATGATAATAAATCTTATTAGAATAGCTTATTATGACAGCTTATGGATTTTAGCTTATAGGATTTATGAAAATAGATTTTAGGGTTTTAGAGGTGCGTTTGGTTTAGGAAAACCAAACGTGTAGGTTTAGGGTTTAAAGGCTTTATTCTATGTGATCAAGAAAGTGCATAAGAGCTTATAAAAGATTTAAAACAATACAAGAGCTTATTGAACAAGTGAAAAGGCTTACTAGTACACGAATGGGTGAAATGGGTTGAAATGAGCAAATATAACCGGAAAATTTAGGATATGAATCAAGGACTTCTTTCCTTCTTAGCTTGGCTTCTAAATGGCTTAAAGATCTTCTCTTTTTCTTCTTTGGTTTGAAATAAGTCAAGAGAAAGTGAGTATGTTTGATAAAATTATGTGTTTGTGAATGTGTATGTGTTTCGTGTATATATATAGGCCAAGGAAGAGTAGTGGCTAAGTTGTATGGAGTGGTGGCCAAGATATGAAGAGTGGTGGCCAAGGGTTTGCTAGGTATGACTATTAGAAGCTAGGACTAGCTTGGAGAGGTGTTGAGAGGTGGAGAAGGGTTCGGTTATACATGTAGGTGACAAGGTGTTTTGCTTGGAGCTTAAGGGTGCAAGTAGCTTACAAGGAGGTGATGAAGAGCTAGCAAGGTGGTGACAAAGTGGTGGATCATGGTGGTGAAAAGGTGGTTGATTGGTTTTAGCTTGGTTCAAACTAGTTTAAGTGGTATCGGGTGATTGGGGTTTCGGGTTAGGGTTTAGGGTTTAGTCGAGTGTGTGGAGTGAAATGGAGAGAAAGAAATGTTTAAATGTTGTGCATTGAGTGCTTGTAACTTATGCTTAAAAGGTAGTATGAAATCTCTATAAAAATTAGAGGGAAAATGTTATTCAAATTTGATCTTTAGAAACTTGTACACATGCCTTATTAGTTTGTACATTTGTATTGAATAGAAACATTACATGTTATCAAGGTTTTGATATAAACGTTTAACGTATAAAGCCGTTTTATAATAAATGTTTTGAATCGTACGTTAAATAGAAAACGTATGGTAAAAATGGAGTTTAGAACACATTGCTTGACATATTAGAATGTTTACTTTACATAAACACTGATGGAATTGGCATTAGTAGGTTGCGTGAGCACGTTTATTTTTGTAATGTAAGTTACGTTACATTATGGATTGAATAAAGCAAAAATCTTTCCATGAAAATGGTTGCATCTAATTTAATAGATGGAAATTACACTGAGGAAAATTGCATCTAATTTAATAGATGGATAATTACATAGGAGAAAATTATGGGTTGTTATAGTCTCCCAACCTTAAAGAAATCTCGTCCCGAGATTTAGTTGGATGTTGGTGTGGTATTTGGAAATAGATGTGGATACTTGGAATGAATTTGATCTTCGCGTTCCCACGTGAATTATGGTCCTCTTTTAGAGTTCCATCTTACTTTGACTATAGGGATATGACTTTGTCTCAGTTGCTTGACTTCTCGATACATAATTTCTATTGGTTCTTCCACAAAGTTGAGTTTGTCATCGAGCCGAAGCTCTTTTATTGGAATGATGAGGGATTCGTCAGATTGGCATTTCTTTAGATTAGAAATGTGGAAGGTACTGTGGACATTACTGAGTTCTTTAGGAAGCTCAAGTTTATATACAACTGGCCCAACCCTTTTAAGGATCTTAAATGGTCCAATGTACCAGGGGTTAAGCTTTCCTCGCTTTCTGAATCGAACGACACCTTTTCGAGGTGATATTTTCAACATAACACGATCTCCAACTTGGAATTCCAAAGGTTTTCGCCTTACATCGGCATAACTCTTTTGCCGGTCTCTTGCAGCTTCCAAGCGTTGTCGGATTTGAACTATCTTTTTGGTGGTTTCATGGATTTTCTCTGGTCTCGTGAGTTGAACATCTCCAACTTTGGCCCAGCAGACAGGTGATCGGCACTTTCGACCATAAAGTGCCTCGAATGGTGCTGCCTTAATACTGGCATGGTAACTGTTATTGTAGGAAAATTCTACCAGTGGTAAGTGTCTCTCCCATCCTTTTCCAAAATCTATAACACAGGCTCGAAGCATGTCTTCGAGTGTTTGGATGGTTCTTTCACTTTGTCCATCAGTCTCGGGATGATATGCCATACTCATGTCTAATTGAGTACCCAAAGCACTCTGCATTGACTGCCAGAATCTGGATGTGAAATGACTGTCACGATCCGATATGATGGATATCGGCACTCCATGCCGTGAAACTATTTCCTTTATATACAACCTTGTAAGGGTTTCCATACTATCTGTCTCTCTGGTAGGGATGAAATGTGCTGATTTGGTAAGGCGGTCTACAATGACCCAAATTGTGTCATGTCCGCTTGATGTTTTGGGTAGTTTTGTAACGAAGTCCATCGTTATTCTTTCCCATTTCCATGTAGGAATCTCTGGTTGTATCAGTAAGCCGGATGGCTTCTGACATTCTGCTTTAACTCTAGAGCATGTTAAACACTTGCCAACATACTCAGCGATGATTGCCTTCATGTTAGGCCACCAATAGAGTTTCTTTAGATCCTGATACATCTTGTCAGAACCTGGGTGGATGGAATATCGGATGGGTACGCCTACCCAATGTTGTGAGATTATTGGATTGGATACACGCATACCCAGTATTTGTGTGATTATTGGAGCGGATGGGTACGCCTACCCAAGTTTGTGTGAGGTCCTGCCCTAATATTAGTGCTCCAGTTGGTAGGCTCTTAGGTGCGTAAGTGACATATGGTGATTGACTAGCGGGGATGCTATGTCTTGGATTGTTTGCATATATTCACTGTCATATAGCACTATTGTCCACTGTTGAAATATTGGCACAAATTTTGGGTTTAGGGTCAAACCTATGAGCTCACCAACATTATTATTGACGTTTTTGAGTATCATTTTCAGGTGAAGTGAAAGAGGAATAGTTTGATGATTGTGTTAGCAGACTTAGAAGTATCCCGAGTGGAATTTCGTGTGAAGTCCTTAGCTTCCTTGGCGTTTTGATTTTAGTATTTGGAATGTTTTGGGATTAAGTTGTATCTATGGTCCCCTGTGTTGGCATTGACATAATTGTAAAGATTGTGGATTTTAGGTTGGCGATTTTGGGACATCACTCGAGGTTTTGTTCAAGGTGATGGTCTTCAAGCACTTGTAGTATTATGCAATGTAATGTAGTTTTCCCTATTTTGTATCGTGTGTTATGATGACATTATTTTGCATCTCCGAGTTTTTTGTCTTTGTCTGGGGTTTGACAGATGGTTTATCAAAGTCCAAGGTATAAAGAACTAGGCGAATGGCGCTAGACTATAACCAAATCCTCGTTTTAGTTGCATATATGAATCTATGTGCCGTATGGTTCACTTTTGTGTGCTTTTGTGTGATCGCGGTGTGGTGCTTTAGTTATCTTAGTCATTGAAATGTGGGAGCTCAATATTAAATATGACTGGGAAAGAATGTGAATATAAGTACGGTGGCCAACGTTGTTATAAGTGTATCACAACTCACTCATACTTAATAATGTTGTTCATACAAATCGATGTTGACACCGTAGGGTGGTGTTATATGTATATCTGTATATATAGTAAGATATTCTATATATATGCGAGTCTTCCTGCCTGCCTAACGTTGCATATGTTCTCCCTCGTATAGATAATGCCGCCAAGGATGAGGACCCAAAGTGCTGGCCGACCTGCTGCCGAATCACTAGGAGGGGGAACGGGTGTACAGGTTGGTAGAGGTGGAACGGGTAGAAGACCTAGGAAAGGTAATGATGAGCGTGTTGATGATTTGAATGGTCAAGGAAATGACCAAGGTATGAGAGCTAATTGAAGGGAGTAAGGGAAGTCAATAGGAATGGTATGAGGGATCCAACAGAGCACCGACATCTCAACGATTATTGCCCAACAATTATCCAGTAACCTCCCTTAGACCCGCCATGTGGCTCATGTTAGTAACCGAGGAAGATTTAGGAAATTAGACTGGTAAATGTGGATAATGAGAACGTTCAGGAAGAATCGCTGGGAATTTGATATGAATGGTAACACGGTAGTTGTTTCATATCTAAGCTTTTAAGACCCTAAGAAATATGAAGGTAAGAAGGAGCGAGGTAGATTCAAACGACATTGGATTGAGAAAATGGAGTTGGTGTATGATATGAGTGGTTGTAGTATTGACCAAAAAGTGAAATACACTACTGGTTCATTCGTAGGTAAGGCTTTAACGTGGTGGAACTCTCAGATTCGCACGCTAAGTCGGGAAGTTGCTGTTAGTATGGTCTAGGAAATTACTTTAAGTATTATGATGATCACAAAAGTTTTGTCCTAGTCATTGAATGCAAAAGTTCGGAATCTAAGTTGTGAAATCACGTCATGGTCGAGGCTCTGGCCATGCTGCTATACTGATAGGATTCATGATTATTGGCTAGGGTAAGTTTCCACATTTGGTAACCTTCCAAGATAATAGGATATTGAAAGGTATGTGTATGGCCTTGCTCTATAAATCCGTAGGATGGTGGCAGCAACAGAGCCAAAGACTATACAGAAGGCCGTGCAGATTTTTGGTGCACTGACAGATGAGGCTGTGCGAAATGGATCAATTAAGAAGGTCGAGAAAAGAGGGAATGTGGATGAACCTAACAAGGATAAGAATGGTAGGGATGATAATAAGAGGACTAGGACTGGGAATGCTTTTGCTACTACTGTAAACCCTGTAGGAAGAGAGAATACGGGTACTTGGCCCAAGTGTACCACCTGCAACTCCTACCATGCACCCGGAGGGCCGTGTCGCATATGCTTTAACTGTAACCGCCCGGGTCATTTGGCAAGGGATTATAGAGGTGTGCCGAGGAATATGAATCCTGTCAATGCTAGAAACTCAACTGTTAGGGCCTGTTATGAGTGTGGTAGTACCGACCATGTCAGGCCAGCTTGTCCTTAGTGGAATAGGGTACAAGGACCGGGATTAAATCATCCAAAATTAAGTTGTTGCTAATAACAGGGGTCAGGGTCATGGAAACCAAGGAAACCAGGCTAGGGGTAGGGCATTCATGTTGGGAGCAGAGGAAGCTAGCCAGGATTCGAACATTGTAACGGGTACGTTTACTTTGAACAATCATTTTGCCACTACCTTATTTGACTCTGGCGCCGACTATGAGTTATGTTTCCACTACTTCAATACCTCTATATATGATTAGAACCTAACAGATTAGGATTTCAGATATGAGAATAAGATTAGCTAGATCGGCAGCTAAAAAGTTAAAAAAAAGAGATTGATAAGGTTATTAATGGTTTGAAAACTAGTAATCGAGGGTCATATGTCTTTGACATCAAACATTGATACCTTTTAGGCATAGTGAGTTTATATGTGATTATAGTTATGACCCTAGGTTGTCCAATATAAGGCTGAAATAATTTGCCATGAGAAGGTGGCGAGGATACCACTACCGGATGGCAAGGTTCTTAGAGTAGTAGAAGAGAGACCGGAAGAGAAAGCAAGATTTTTTATGGGTGTTAAGAAACAAGAAGAGATTGTTGTGGTTAGAGATTTTCCTGAGGTATTCCCCCGATGATCTATCTGGATTACCGCCTATTCAGGAAATTGAGTTTCAGATTGAGTTAATCCCTGGAGCAACGCCGGTAGCCAAGTCTCCTTATTTTTAAGCTATTTCTTGGCTTATTTTGGGCTTATATGCCACGAACCATTAGAAGCTCGCCACAGCGGAATATGATGTTCCGGGGGTATTACTTCATAGATCAATAGCACAAGATATGAGAACGACCTCTAAAAGAGTCGTTTAAAAACTGATACATTGGATTTCATAAATGGTTTGTTACAAAAGCCCATAGGCTTAAATTGTTCAACTTGAAAAGTAAAGATTTCACAACATAACAATATCCCAAAATGTAATGCACGTAAATCTTTATAGTGATATGACTTCAAAAGACGACCATCCAATGTACCCATGACTTGCACCTTATTGACCTGAGAAAACATGTTTAAACTGTCAACAATAATGTTGGTGAATTTATAGGTTTATAAATTAAATGAAGCGGATAGCAAGATTTCCCTGTAATAAAGCAACGAATACAATATCACAAAAATGTATTACGATATGCACTAAGCTCATGACACTAAAGCTAAACAATGTATGTATATCCAATACATATAAATGATGGTGCCCAATGTAGATGTTCAACCCGTAACATCTATGAGTCTGAAATGGTATACGTTCGTCATTTCTGGTCAACCGGTAAACTAGCAAGTGCTACTTGCCCGAACGAGGGAAGGATTAGTTCCCCAAGATAGATCGGATTCATAACATTCACGCTTACAATCCAGTAATTAACATTTCATGATGATGGGCAAAGTGGGTTATAGCTACTTAGGCAAACTCGTAATATTTGAATTTAAAATGTACTTGCATCCATTTTGTAAAACAAACATGATCTCATCCCCGAGATTTGATAAATTATTAAAAGTGTAAGATGGAGACTATAAACTCACTTCAAGTAATGATAACGGAATAGCAAGGTAGTGGCACGAAAAAAGATGCAAAAGCCTTTATCCGCAACCTAAGTAAAAATAATACATATTTACTAAGCAGAAAATAATATACTACATACTTGCAATCACCCCCATTCCCCCCCCCCCCCCCCCGTCCTAGTGTGTGCTTGAGCTCCATTTAAAATAATGATGTTTGAAAGTAAATTCTTATGTTAATGTAGTCAATTTTATTAGGTCAATGCATTCAAAATATAAACACATAATTTACGATATTGGACTTTTGGAAACTAGGTCACAAATACTTTAAAATGTTAGTTTAGGTCAGCCCTTGATTTGGTCTCTAGGTGTGTCAATTAATTAGACGAAACAGTGGCGTTTAACTAATTGAATAAGTGAAATTTTAACTAAGTTTTACTATTTGACAACTTGGAGTTTTACAATGAAATTATGGATTCGTTATTTAACGGTAATGAAAACTAAAAATACATTTGACATCTAGGCCAGGTCATCTATAACTTTTATCTTTTAAGTTTTGTCTAACGAGGTCGTTAAACAAGTTAAAAAAAGATGGCTAAGGAGGTGTGTGTCGCGACTGGGTTCCAAAACAGAAAATAGAAATTTTGGCCAAGTGTTTTTCAAGTGACTTTTGGCTGACTTTGTTCGCGGATTACAAACCCATTCCTCAATGTTAGAAAAAGATAAAAACACCCCATTAAACTAGGCTAGATCTACTGTAATTTATGTTTTATAAGTTTAGTGGTTCGAGGTCGTTACCATGGCAAAAAACGAGTACAAAGTAAGGGATGTCGTGCCCTATATGTTAACAGTTTTAATTCATTGAAACGTGACAGCAGTACTAACTTAAGGTCACATTTGCGAGTTCGTTACTGGATATTATGACAAACCAAAAGTACCTTTGAAAACTAGGCCAGGAGTACAACAATTCATTTCTTATAGGTTTTGCAATTTGAAGTCGTTATAGTGACTAAAAACGAGGCCAAAGTAAGGGGTATCGTCCATTCAGCCAACAGTATTAACTTGGTCGAAACATGGCAGCAGTACTAACTTTATGATCAGTTTGCGAACTCATTACTCAACCGTTTTCGACGATTCGAATTTCTAAATAAAGCTCGGCATTCATCACTAAAAGGCCCCTATGTGCTGACCTTATCTCCAATTTTTTTAATTTGTCAAACAAAAGCCTAAAGTCGTCCTAACAGGGCATTTTTTAAGATGGTGTAAAATGACAGATTTTCGCCTATCTTTGGGACCTTCTAACTTCGTCGTTACTTGACGAAAACTAGCGATTCCAGGGGCAAACGAATTTCTACATGTCCTATTTACGAAATAATCTAAATTCTATTTTTAGGCTCAACTTCTAGGGGTCGAATAATGTACACAAAAACTATCCATGTAACTTGCGATTTATACTAGTTACAACAGGCGTGTTTCTTTTCTTTTTATTCAATAACGTGTTCAAGCCATAAAATGGCTGGTCTTCTACACCTATATCCTTAGCGTAAACATGGCTCAAGTTTTATTAGTCACTTACAAGTTTTATGGGGTTTTTACCCGTTTGTTTGCTACGCATCAGGAGGTGAACAAAATAGTTTTGTTTTTAGGGATTTTCAAGCACACTACTAATGACATATAGATCGCATATTAAGGATAAGTAATAAGGATAGATAGCTCACAAAAACGCAGAGATGAACGCGAAGAACTTGGCCCAAAGAAGTGATGAACGCACGAAGCTTTTTACCCCTTACGTATACACGAACCAAACACCCAAACAAATAATAAACTTGACTATTGCACCCCTTATGACCACGTACACGAACGTTGCTCGCTTGTCTTGGTGTGGTCGACTCGTAAGAGGAACGAACCCAAAGAAACCTAATTAGGGTTTCTTGGAGTTTTTAGGGTTTATGAAGAATATGAATGGAGTGGTGTGGTTGTGTGTTGTATATGAGTCGAAACAAGAGTAGGAGGACTAGGAGAACCAAGATGAAGAGACTATGATTATAACTTTGGTTGTATTGTGTTATCTGTGTTTTCAAAAAAAGTATGCAGGGTTCTTTATGCACAAATGAGAGGGTAGGCATAGTGTTCATCTCTTGAGTCACGTTCTTTTGCTAATCCAAATAGGGTAAAGGATCTTTGGGGTTTATAAATGGTCAAGGCATAGTGTTTTAAAGGGGTTTACTGTTTGGAACGTGGAAGCAGGATCAAGAGAAGGGGCAACCAAGTTATCACGAGTGTGTTTAAGTTTTATAAAAAGGGGATTATGGGCTTTGTACATTGGGTAATAGGGTTATGGTAAGAATAAATTTTGTATCTCTTTACCCAATTTAAATGTATTTGCCAGTTTGTGGAGTTGAAGATGTACACACGAAATTTTTGTCTAGTTTGTAGGGATTTTAATTGTTTCTTGAATTGACTAAGTAATTTTCATATGTGTCCAAACTTTAAACAAGTGTATAAATTTTAAAACTTCTTGTTTACACTTTAAAGTTAAACGCTAGATGGTGGGAAAGGATAAGGATATAAAACATGATTTTGTTGTTTAACTAAGTTCGTAGAAACTTTTTTAACTAATCTTTGGGTTTAAACATAGGCTTATTCACGATATTAAAAGCCTCGATTAAGTTTTGCTTATTAAGGTTTAACTAGGTGATTTAAAGTAAAAGTAAACACGCAAAAATATTATAAATAGAAAGAAAATGGAGTGATTGAAATCGTATTATAACCTGAAAACACGGGGTGTTATAAGTTCCGTGCGATAGTTAAATCTCAGGACGAGATTTCCCTAAGGAGGGGATACTGTGACAACTGTGCTTTGAGCAGGTTAGTCAAACCGTTAATATTGACTTGAGCCTCATTATGTGTTTTAATAATTATGTGTTTATGTGATCTTATGTGGGTTTGGTTAGCAATATGTGAGCATGATTGTCTCATTTTGATTGAATTTATGGTTCATGTGGGTATTCCATTTTGTTCACATTTTTGTGACAATGGAAATTATGGTATAATGTTAAGTGTGTATGTATTTTATGTGTACGTATTATGTATTTACATATTTAAATAATAGGAATTCGCGAGAATAAAAAATTAAGTTTAGAAATTTAGTTAGATAGATTTTAGTAGTAATAAGTTAGAAAAAATATATATATAAATGAATTTGATTCATAATTAATTAAGCTAGTTTAACTTTAAAGGGTGTTAAAGTAAATAAAAGGTTTTATAAAAATATCAGAAAAATTAAGGGTTTTTGTGTAAATAATAATAATTAAAAATAAATAATAAAAAAAATAAAAGGGTGTTTGGCCGATCGGTGGAGAAAGAAAAAGGAAAAAAAGAGTTTGAATGAAATACAAATTTGTTTTTTATAAGGATTAGAGTGTTAGGGTTTTCCTATATAAACCAAAGCCCTCTTCTCCCCCCTTTTTGTTTTTGGCCGGTCGAACATTAAAGAAAAGAAAAAAAAAGTTTTTTTTTATTGAAGATCCAAGTGGTGGTTTGTGTTAACAAATCAAAGGTTTTAGGTATGTTTTCTTAATCCCTTTTATTCAATCTTTTTTAAAAACTTATGTAACAATTTAATGATGGAATTAGGGTTTTTATAAAATATGTAATTAAGGGGTAATGGACTAATTAGGATTGATTGGGGATAGATTAGATGCGTTTTGATGTATTCGGTTAGAGTTAGAACGCGATAGAATTGAATTTAGGGTTGAGCAGAATTTGAAGTCATCTTGTTCGAGTGTTATCTCATGATTGGTAACGAGATTTTTGATGAATCTTATGTCTATTGATAAGTTCAAAGATCTAGTTTCCAAAAAGTCCGGCCCTAAAAGGTTTTGAGGTAGGGAAGTTAGTCAAATAATTTTCGCAAGAAAAGTTGTTAAAACAGTAAATTCGGGTCAGATTTGGATCTGATTTCGGGGAGTAAAACCCCTACTTAAAATTCAAATTATGGTTAGCCAAAAATCGTGAGTCATATTTTAGGTGTCTATTAACTCCGGTTCGAAGGGCTAGCGATAAAACATTTTCTAAGTATTTTTAAGGATGTCAAACTTTTTGGTGCGCGTTCAGGTCCGAATCTGAGTACTTTTTAAAGATGAATTTTTATAAAATAGTTCTAATTAGTATTATTTTTTTCTAAAAAATCACAATAGCTCACGACTCATTGGGGAGCTAAGAAATGTAAGGAGAACTATCAATTAGATGTTTAAGTATTTTATTTGTGGTCATAAACTGACTACAAAATTCAGCCAGAAACTATGAAAGTGGAAGTTAATGAATAAGGTCATAAAGGGTATAAAAATGATTAGGGAGATGTATATAAAGATGATAAACTTAGTGTAAAGTTTAGAAGTCCATCATGTGATTGTTACATTGACTTAGGCATTTAGCCTAACCGAGTGTAACTTGTGTTTTGTTATGATTAGATTGTGTGCAAGATCTTGTCAAGTAAGCTAAGCAATCAGGTGAGTTTCATAGTCCCATTTTACTATGTTTTCTTGGGATGGAAATGATGCAAAATATGTTTTGAAATGTTTTAATTATTGTGGTTATGTGGTTTTAATTGACGCATGGAATTTTAAGTAGCTATTATATGTTTATGTGTTGCATGTCGTATGATGTTGTATTGGTATGACATTGGATTGGTTTTCACCTACTTTGTGGGTATGAGGTTTTGCTTACTTTGTGTGGGTATATTATTGTGTAGATATGGTACCAAGAGTCTGGGATCGAGGATAACATTCCTCTCCATGACTTTATGATGATTTTTGTGGTTTGGATCGGGGGACACGTTCCGTCCCAATGGTGATTGTTTAGACGAATGCATGTTAGCATGTATAATAGTCAGCTTAATTGTCCTGCCATGTTTTTTTTTAATATAATCACAGTAATTGATTTAAATCTTGAATTGGTATCGTAAACCTATGACTCTTACCAACCATTGTGTTGACGTTTTAATCATCATTTTTTGGTGAGCGTTATGAAGGTGTTAAAGTTAATAAAAGTGGCTAGAGAGACCATTAGGTTGGCATTAGAAGTTCTCATTTGATTTCATTTGATAATTGTTTTCATGAATTCTTGAATGTTATTGGTTTTTAATAGGTTTGCAAGACATTGTCTTTGTATTGATGAGACCCCTTTTCATTAATACAAGATGTCGTTCCTTTGTTTTCGGTATTGTCATGACACATCGTCTCTTTTATATTTAGTTATACAAGTGGTGATTCTATATTGTTGACACCATTGTGTTGTGATGATATCCATGAAGTTACGCCTCGTGTTTCCGCCTTGACGGGGTGTGACAATTCAAGTGTTCGACACCCTACTTACTACGAAACTACTACGATAAGGTACACTGCCCGTTAAAGTGTTGTTTTGGTTTAGTCGGCAAAATATAAATTTAAAACTTGAATCAATAAAATATACACCACACAACAACACATCAAGTTTTTGGCGCTGCTGTCGGGGAGTGAAATTAATCTTGATTTTTATTTGACATTTTTGTTTTTAACATTAGATTAGATCTAACCATTAGGATTAGTGTAATTAAGATTAGTGTATATTCTTGTATATTCTGTAAATTTTGTATATTTATCTTTAATTATTTGCTTGTATATATGTGTGTTTAATTGTTTGCGTATCTAATTGCTTTTCTTAATACACTGTTCTGGTCGGTATCTAAATACGGCGTATCCACTTCCATTGGATACGGCGTACCCAGTTCTCTGTCCAATACAGCGTATTCACTCAAACTGATTAATACGGCGTATCTACTTTCATTGGATATGGCGTATCGATTATCTAGAACAGAAGCTGAAATCTTGGTTTTCCTATTTGATTTTTCGTGCTAAATTTTTTCTATCTTTCTTTAGAGCAAATCCTGCTGATATTTTTACATGTGTTACATGAAGTACTTAACAGAGCTAGATGATTGAAGAAGGAATTACAAAAAGTCATGACTGAACCAATTCTAAATGAAAACACGGAAAAAGCTCAATTTGAATCAAATCTTTCTATCACCAGTAACGACATAAAAATTGATCTCAGCAAAGAATTTCTGGTAGAATTACGAAAGAACATGTATCACGGAATTTACTATGAAGACGTGGTGGACCATATTGCTAAGGTACTTAAAATGGTTTATTTGATCTACGTTCCTGGAGTAGATTCCCATCAACTACGAATGAAAGTCTTTTCTCTTTCGTTGGCCGATGATGCTAAAGAATGGTGGATTAGTGATGGAGATGAAAACATCACCACTTGGGAGGAACTTGTTGAGAAATTCTTCTATAGATTCGATCCTGAATCATACGATAGAGAAGATGAAATGTTGGACGAAGGAGATAACTAGGGGATTGATCCACTTGAATTCTTATCAAACATAAACACATCATTTAAATACCATAAGAAAGTGGATGGAAGGACTCAAAAAGTGATATTTCATGCTTGGATGAATGGAAATTGGAATAAGAGATATGTGGATAATAGTATTTCGAGCAGTAATGAGTTGAAGGAATCTAAATATGAAAACCCGTCCAACACTGCTACTGATTCGTTCTTCAATGCCTATGAAGTACATGATATTGAAAAACAAAGTCAAACAAAGCGCAAATATAGCAATACATCCAATTGTATCAATGAGCTACATAACAAAAGAAGGTGTAAAGCAAAAAAGTTTGAAGCCATTCAATACTCGCTTAGACCCAATGAAGAGTATATTGCTATAAGATGTTACGGATATGATATTTGGGAAAGAAACGAATATAATATGTCCAAAATCTATCAAGATATTTTTCATAAAAAAGGCGAAGGATGGAACGTGATGCGCACCAAATAATAAAAGAGAAGCTTTAGAAAAGTCTAATTTAAAGAATTTGCTGTAAACAAAAGTACTTCCCGAGAGACAACCCGGATTGTTATTTAATTTTGTTATCGAGTCTCTCTTCTCAGACATCAATACGGCGTATCCCCCCTATACCATACGGCGTATTGAATGTTTTGACGTTATCAGTCTTTATTTTATTGCACTTTAAAAACATTATGGTCAGTTCTGGCAATACGGTGTATTCACTAACCTGATAAGCCGTATTCACCACATTGATCCGTAATTAGTTTGTTTAGTTTAGTTTAAATTAACTGTACATACCAAGATAGGAATGCACCTGTTTTTCCTATATTTTTTACAAGACCTCATGAAAGAAAAATCGACGAATGTTTGTAGAGAATCTACAAAATCTGGAGATACTGAAGTGTTGGAGTCTTGAAACCTCAAGACGGCTGTTCAACACGAATTCTTGCTCAATAAAGT
>BQNB010004169.1:0-107592 GCA_026074375.1 Tanacetum coccineum | reverse complement strand
GAGGTCTGTACAGAGGTGTGTGCAGGTGTCATATACCCTAACAAAGTGGTATCAGAGCCAGGCTACGATAAACAATGGTAAAAGACGGTAAGCTAAAGATTGACAGTATGATGGTTATGATTTTAATTTTTATAAGATGTAGATCGAAGACTCTCTATATCAGAAGAAGCTTTAGGAGCCTTTGGCAAAAGCCAAACCTACAGGTATGAAGGCTTTGTTATTATTATCTTTATAGCCCTAGAGTTGGTCAAGCAATATTACAATAGTTAGTGGTTCATGTATAACTACTAAGCTAACGTTCAAATGGATTTGAGATTTGATTATTTATTGAAGATATTTGTCGGAAGACATCCAGAGAATATACGAATTATTTATTAAGTGTAGAGGACATATATAAGGGCAGATGGTATGATAAGAGGCAGGAAGCAGAACAAAAACAAGTCAAAATCATGGAAGATAGGAGAGATAAAGTACAGGCAGAATATCACGTGTTAGAATTGCAACCAGAAGGGCCACTTTTAAAATTAGTGTTCAAAGCTTGTAGCCTTCAGGGATAAGGAGGTTAACATGATAGCTAGAGATTCTGATGATGCATTGGTATGTTGCGTTGAGAATACGGTTGAGGATCGTATTATGGATTATGGTGCATCGTTCCATGCTACCTATACAAAGAAGAGTTATAAAGGTTCAAGCTATGCTCTAGTAAGGTTTGTTTAGCAGATGACAAGACTTTAGACATTGTAAGCGTTGGGGATGTTGTCCTCAAAACTTATTTTGGTACAAGTTGAACTATGAAGGATGTTAGGTACATTCCAGGCCTAAAGAGAAGGTTAATCTTAGTTGGGCAGCTTGCTGAGGAAGGTTACCACGTAGGCTTCAGAGACCAGCAGTGGAAGGTTACCAAAGGTAGTTTGGAGGTAGGTCGTGGGAACAAACATGGAAGCCTGTAAATGGTTAAGGTACACCCCGAGGGAATTGGCGCAATTATTAATGGTAGTGGCAATGCAGCTGTGTAACACCAGAGACTTGGTGATATGAGCAGGATTGGTATGAACATGTTAGCTTCCAAAGGCAACGTTTGAGATGTACGAAAGGTAGATATCTACTTCTGTAAGCTAGGTGGTTTGGGGAAGCAGAAGAATCTTTCCTTCATAATGTCAGTGAAGACAAGGAAACTGCAGAGGTTAGAGCAAGTTCATACACAAGGCTGTGGCCTTACATTTATTGCATCAATCTAAGGATCCTGCTACTATGATACTGTTATCGAAGACTGCAGCGGGATTTGCGGTAGGTATAATACAAACCTTCAGGTGAAGTATTTGAAGTTTGATAATGATGGAGAGTATAGTAGCTGACCGATTAAGTTTTGTGTCAAGAACGGGATTGTGATGCTGAAAATGGTCTCGGAAATACCTCTACAGTTTGGTGTTACTAAAAGATTGAGCCAAACATTCAGATCAAAGAGCACGGGGCTTCGTGCAGAGGCTCCGAAGATGTTATGGGCAGATTAAGTTAGTACGGCCTACTTAATCTATCGCATACCCTACGATTCGATAGGGTTGCGTATTCTAGAGGATGAATGGCGAGGGAAGGATACTAGTCTCGTACACTTGAAGGTATTTGGTTGTGACTCATTTGTTAAGGTAAAAGATGTTTGCGGACAAGCCATTAAATGTACATTCATAGGCAGTGGCTCAGATGAAATGCGATACAGCTTTTGGGATATGAAAAGTCACCAGGTTATCCGAAGCAGAGATATCACATTTGTGGATTCGATTTATAGAGTCAGTGTGCGACAGATTCAAGTAGCTTAATGAAGCCAATACAGAAGAGTCAAGTGGTGTTAGTAGACATTCTAGAGAACCTTGCAGAGAATGATAGCATGGTTGCAGAGCATGGGTTGAGTTTAAAAATCACTCAGAGCCCAGGTGGGAGCTCGTATATGAGTGAGGGGTCCGAAAACAATGGGAGCTTCGAGGATAGTGGAAGATTAGATGAAGAATACTCTGAAAATGGAGCATCCTGCAAGGAGGGAGGCTCCAAGACTCCACATGTATAAAGATCCACCAGAGAGTCCAGGGCTCTAGTAAGGTACTCTCCATCAGCAAACTATTTGCTACTGATAAAGAATGGTGATCCAGAGTCTTATTCAGAAGCCTTGAGTAGCAAAGAATTCATATAGTAAAAGAAGGCTATTAATGAAGAGATGGTTTCACTTTGAAAAGAACCAGACGTGTTCCTTAGTCAAAATATCAGCAGGAAAGAAGGCATCACAAAGATTGTGGATGTTTAAGGTCAAAGAAGAGCAGAATAGCAGCGAGAAGGTACTAGGCTCGATTAGTGGTTAAGGGTTTCTAACAGAAACAGGGGGTAGACTACAATGAGATCTTCTCTCTAGTTGTAAAGATGACTACAATCAAGTTAGTCTTAAGTATTGTAGTTGCAGGAGCCTTCTTATATGGGAGCCTTAAATGATACATCTGCACAACACAAAAGCAAGGGTTTTCAGCTAGCTAGGCAGAAAGAAAACCTAGAGTGTAGATTAAAGGAAATTATGTACAGATTGATTCAAGCACCGTGGCTATGGTACTTAAAATTTGACAGTTTTATGCAAAAGTATAAGGTGCGAGTAATGTGCCATGAACCAATGTTGCTACTCTAAAAAGATGGTTCATCGTGCATTAGACAACTGTTAAATGTTGATGACATGTTGGTTGCAGGCTCTGACATGGAAGAATTCAACAAGCCTAAGTGGCAGGTGTCCTTAGTGTTTAAGATGAAGGATAGATGCTCTGAGAAGCAGGTTCTTGGTTATTTGCTTATAGATGGTGTAACAACAGTTGAGTGGGAGTCTAGACTACAAAAGAGTATCACTATGTTAACTATAGAAGTCTAGTTTATGGCAGTTACATAAGCGAGCAGAGAGTTGATATAGTTGAAGAATTCTCTTAAGAAGTTAGACCGAGCTCAGGCAGAAAGTGTTTAATATTGTGACAGATATACTAAGAGTTCGATTCATCTTGCAAAGAATTTAAAGTTTTGTAGTTGGGAAAATCTTGTTCGGATATTGATAAGTGAAAGGTCCTTATCTTTGTTGAAGATTCTTGGAACGAAGAGCCTTGCAGAGATGTTCACCAGGTTGGTGATGAAAGAGAAGTTGAAGTTCTGCACAACTTGAACTGGCCTCTGAGTGAATTAATAACGGAGGATGGTGTCTTACCAGAGAGAGGCTATTCTCAGTTTAATGATGTTAGTTCAGGATACCTTGTATCAAAAGTCTCCTAGCCTTGTGTTTGGTTAGTGCAGCGGGTTCCCTATGTTCGGCGGTACAAAAAGGTTAGAGCAGTAGCATTGTTTAAGGGAAGGTTATTCCTAGTTTAATGATGTTACTTTAGGATACCTTGTTTCGAAAGTCTCCTAGCCCTGCGTTTGGTTGGTGCAGCTTGTCCTGTATGTTCGGCGCTACAGAAAGGTTAGAGCGGTAGCATGGTTAAAGGAAAGGTGGTTCGAAGTTTACAAAGATTACTTAAGACGAAGAGCAGTGAAGTTATCAGCTTCCAAGTTGTAGATTGTTGAGTTGTAAAGACTGATATAAGCCCCGATGTGTGTGGCGCAAGTGGCGCAACCCCAAGTTAATCCAGATTTAACGATAGCTCAGGTAGAGCAGATCACGCCATTCAAATAGAGTGGGACAGGTGGTCCAGCGACTCTAGAACATGTTGCGTCATGTATCGTTGGAGGGGAGGCCTATTGTAGTACTGGGTTTGAGGGGAGGATTGTTGGGTGTAAACCCAATCCCACATCGGTAGAATATGTAAACTGAAGATATGTCTCACACTTATAAATACTCCCTCATTGTAATTGTAAACTCGTATCTTAGGATCTAGGTGTGTGTGTATTGTACACCGTGCAGTTTAGCACGGGTCGTGTAGTTTAGCACGGGTCATGCAGTTTGGCACGATCGTGCAGTTTGGCATGAGCCTGAGCAAATATCTCTCTGGTTTGATGTTGTGAACTGCCACGACTAACCTAGTTGTGGATACCATGTTATATCTTGTGTCGATTATATTCCACATTTACTTTCTGTAAGCCTTGTTTGTATTCTTTGTTTGTTCGAGCAGTGTGTGCATGAGCTATATACCATATAGGGGTTTGTACAGAGGTGTGTGCAGGTGTCATATACCCTAACACTAAATTACATTCACTCTTTTGAAAAAGACCAAAAAATAGTCCATGATGACATAAAGAGCAGCAATATTTTACTAGATCATAACTAGAAAGCTAGTATTTTTGATTTTATCATATCTAAAACCCATGGAATGAAAGGCCATCTTGATCCATAATACTTGTCAAGCGACTCAACAAAAGAGACCGATGTTTATTCATTTGGTGTCGTTTTGTGTTGGATCCCACTCTAGATAGATCTTTACTGCCTGTTAAGGGTGGTGATTAACCTATGTAATCACAAGCTAATCACAAGAGAGACTCTTGCTTAAGAAAGCTAATGTCTATGTGGAATATAGACACAACTAATAAGAAGAACATGACTAATAAAAACTAAAAGATCCTTCTATGGATTTCTATTAATTAACAAGGAGAAATGTGTTTTCTGGATGTGTACATTTCCCTAAGCCGTAGGTTCTCTTTAAAGTGGAGAAACCCTAATCAGCATTTATTATAAACGCATGAGATTGATATGCATGAATGTCTTCCTTATTTAGCTCATGCATATCATCATCTCTAACTAACTAAAATCTTATCCTAGAATAACTATTTGACTCTACCAGGACTAAGTACTCTACCAGTAGGAACTAAACTTAGCCTACTAGTACTAACTATTATAATAACCTTACCAACAGGAACTATATACCTGCCAGTAGGAACTACTACTCTACCAGTAGGAACTACATACCCACTACTAGAAGCTAAGTATTACTAATATTCCTAACATTTTGTTTGAATTATTATCAGGGAAACTAGCAACAGAAAATGTTGAAAAGCTATTTACCAGGGTAAAACCCTTTACCCCAAAAAAAGAAAAGGTTGAAAAGTATTCTCACCCCACAGAAGAGACTGATGTTGATTCATTTGGTATCATTTTGTTTAAATTATTATCAGAGAAACTGGCAATAGATAAGTATTCTCACCCCGCGCTTGCTTTGATGACTGCACACTACTTTAAAGAGAAGCGACTGCATCTATTAATCCTTGGTGATATTATGAAACAAACAGATGCAAAGTCCATAGATATACTTTCGGAAATTGCCTACGAGTGTTTGCAGAAAGATCAAGAAAAACGTCCAACGATGGCTTTCAGGAACTAGAGAAAGCGTTGAACTGCTACTTGACTAAAAATGAAAGAAACAAAGTTTTGACTAATGGTTATCAAACAATACACGATTAACTAGCAAATACAAAGATTAAAGTTTTGAAAATGATTAAATTATTCTACTCCTAAAACTAAACTAAGCTAAACTACTATGAAGACAATAAAAATAAAAGCTACCCCCAAAAATGGTGTCTGGTGTCCCTCTTTATATTGATGGCCAATCGTAGGCTCTAAGAAAAGAAGACCAACTCATGAGTCGACATGTGGCAGTACTCGATTGGGAGGACAACCAATTGCTAGCTTAGCAATTATGCAGGTCAAATTTGGTCAACACCCTGGTGCATTTGGGCCGAGTAAGAGCAGGCCGAGTAAGATCAGCTTTCATGTTTAGTTACTGGGCTTTGCTTCTTAGTCTTTAATATTATACAACATACTAAAAGTCATGATGACGACATCATATTAGGTGTGGGCTATTTCCTTCTCCGATGGGCTAATTCTTCCAGCCCAACTGTCTCAGACTTTTTTTTCCTTTTCTTTTTTACTTTTCCTTTGGTGCATTCCCGAACCATCTTCATCCTTCCCATTTTTCTTCAGAATAAAGAAATAGCATCGTCTGTTTCTTCTCACCAATCTTGCTACATCTCCTGCCTTAATTCTTCAATTTTTTCGTAAACTGCGATCTACAGTGATGCTCAGACCTTCGTCAACGTACACACATAGATGAGATTATCAAGCGATGGTTGAGGTTTAATTTTTTAGGTTTTTCTTTTGTGCCCAAAGATTGAATTGTCGTTAATCATCATGCAAGGGTTACAATTTTAGTTTTGGAGTTCATACAAGAGTTAGGATTTAAAGTTTGGGGTTTTTTGGTGCCAGAAGATTACTTATGCTTATGTTGTATTCATGTCCAGTTATACAACAGTCATGGTCTCCATTTTGTTGAGGTATTTTATTTAAATTTTTTTAAGACTTGGTTGAAACCCTAACTGATGTATAAATACTTCGTCTGCAGTTGATATTGCTTAACATTCTGTTATGTATAACTACCTTTAATGATGCAGGTGCTAGCAAGTTTAATGAAATTATGACAAGGCCTTTGTTGAACGATGCTTTGGATACATTTGATAAATACAATCAGGGAAGCAAATACTGATGTATGCATTTATCTTCCATTTTATTAATGATTATTACTGATAGCAATTTTAAGTATTATCTCTGATTTGGTTTACCATCGGCGTTATATACTGAAGTCTTTTGTTTAAATTTATAAGGTCATATGGGTTCCTGGTAGTTTTAAGATCAGTTTGGTTGCTGAAAAGCTTGGAAAATCAAGAAAATACAATGGAATCCTGTGTATAGGCGCTATGGTAATGTACTTATCCCCAAGTTTCTATCTTCAATATTGCGTCAGCAATAATAATATACAACAGCTTCGGTATGCATTTTGTAAAAAAAGGGCTATTTATTCGTGTATCATCTTTTTTAGCTAAAACATATTATGGATACGATGCTTCTCAATATGTGACAATATCTTACATGTAAAATAATCACACATACTTGAAACTAATACCTATATACTTTTACCTCAACTGATGTTTGTCAAAACAGAAGCTTGGTAGTAGCAATATTGACAATCGGACAAGCAAGACTTTCTTTGATATCTACTAATCTTGAAGTTTCCTTTTAAATACCTTGCCACATTACTAAGACACACCATATCATAATTTATAAAATCATCTTACCTTTTTAACTTTTATTACCTTCAAAGCTTGGTTTGAATGTGCAGGAGCACAGGTTGTACGAAAATGCGAAGGCGCTTTAGCTAGGTCGTCTGCTAAAGAAAATGGTAAACAATTGCTGACAATAGTTAGTCGGGCACATATAGAATCAACAAACCTTATGCGATTAGGTATACGGGTATGTTTACTGTGTTCATAAACGTGAGTACGTAAAACTCATTTTTGATTATACTCAAATCTCGCAATGAGTCAGTATTACCGGCATGCAAAAAAGAAACAACATACACTTCAAAATCCGTTGATGCGAACAGTGGATTGGATCATCTTACCCATCAAAGTTCGTGAACTTATTTCTATACATTTTCTTCTTATCGTATAATTTATGTAAGTCATTCTTTAAAATAATACTCAACAATGAAAACTTATTGCTGTAGTGAACGTAGTAGAAACCCGTAAAATAGAAAATGATATTTTATATGATGATTGATGATTATAGTGGTTATTTTTGTTATGAAAGTGAATTAATTTTATGGAAGTGTTTAAACTTTTGATCCAGATTATAGTGGTCATCAGGAGTAAGTATTTTATTGCATGCATGCTCGGTGGTTCCGTTTGGCTATATCTATTACATCAACAAATATTTAATTATCCTATCCCGCTCATGACAAATTTAAACAGAGTGCAAATGAGGTTAAAGATCCCGACAGATGTTAACTTAGTAATATAGTTGTTGAAGTATTAAGTATTATTCATATTCGATACTATGAATTGTGTTTAATGTTACTCTTTGATGCTGGGAATAGTATGTTAATGGTCTTTTTGTTTGTGTTATTTAAATTTCTAGAAAGTAATGGAAAATGACCAAAAGACATCAAGTGTTATGGAAAAATTAATGTGTCTTGATGAGGCGCAACTGCAAGTGAGGTGACACATTCATTTATGTGACGTCTTTTAAACTAGAATGAAATGACATTGAACCAATATCTCTTCTGTTGGAAGGACTTTATGCAGGTTCTCTTGGCAACAGTAATGATGCCACTCCCATCATATGTTTCCTTCTTCAAGAACAAAAGAAGTTGCGAGCAGTGAGACTTTAGTGTGTTGAACTAAATAACAAAATTATCTATGATATTAGGCCTAACATGAGCTGGAGTATACCTGCCATTGCTGCAGCACATGTTGTTATAACTTGCCCAAGGTAGGGGACGACCTTTAACATCTAACAACTTTTTATTTTAGAAACACACCTTAACTTTTTTTTTAACTTTTTCAGAGTTAAAGTTGGACAGCTGCCATATGGAGATATCATCCTTTTTGGCCCCTGAAAACAGTTTATAATTTTGATTACTGTCATTTTTAGAGTTGGCAAATAGTTGGTTAAAATTTCATATTATTCTTCATTTATAATCACTAACAGATGTGCAGACTAATACTTATAATTTTTGTTGGTTGTGCTTGGATATGGATGCCTTATATCAGTAAACATAAGAAATAGTTCTCAACAAACCCCAAACATGTCTTTTTATTATACAAAAACTAAGCCAAAAACAGCCCCGCCGCAACGCGCGGGCACCTAACTGCTTGTTCAAAATAATCTTCAATAAATGCTTAATATCTCGTATTTTTGCTCAAATTTTCTCGTTCCGTACCTACAATAATAAATAACACATTTAGATAATATATGCACTCAAAATTCATATCTTTGCTATTTATTATGCCGTAAATGAGAGAAATTTGATATAAATTATATGTATAATTTAACGAATATCAAATACCCCTACACTTAAGCGTTGCTTGCCCCCAAGCAACTATTATTACACACGTTATGTCAAAAACGATTTTAATCCCCTAAATGACTAATATATCACATCAAACAAGAACAAATAAATAATCATTTAGGGGATTTATATATAAATCATTAAATTCGAAAACGCCCCATTTTGACCCTTATTCATTAATAGGTAAAAAACGAAGATAAAATTTTATTCAAATTATATAAAAGACTTTAAGAACGGGAGTTCGTCATCCTTGATTTTCACAATCCTCAAACCAAGCTTAAAACGAAATCACAGCTAAATATAGGATTAGATGCTAACACTACTCATAAAAGATAATTGTGTACTCATAAAAGATTACTGGACCATGGTCGGCTCGCTTACCGATATGACAGTTTTCAAAAGAAGGCCCATAGTAAGAATAATAAATCCGAGACTGATGAAAGTTTACTAAACCATGATTGGCTCGCATACCGATGTGACAGTTTCAAAAAGATCGAGGATCTCTTGATCGAAATAAGATTCCTGGACCATGGTCGGCTCGCATACCAATGTGGCAGTTGTTTAAAGGACTGAGGGATTAAAATGCTGCAATAATAATAATAATAATAAAGCTAAATTTCAACTCTGGGGTTATCTAAATAAAGCCTCCATCTCTAGACTCGTAGTTGAGTTGTTTCGGATGAAATAAAAAGGATAACCCCTAAATTATGCGAATTTAGAACCTTAATGTGGACTTTATTCTCACCATATCGTCTCTTTAGGAAAGGATTTCAAACTAATTATGGTCTAAACCGGGCACCTTTATGATAATAAGGACATAATCTATTTGTCACCAATAATAATAATAATAATAAAATCCTTAGAGGATTTAGGAATAAGGGAGCGAAAAGTGGCTTATGCGTACACAATTAGCATTTATGAGTAGTGTTAGCATCTAATCTTATATTTGGCTGTGATTTCGTTTTAAGCTTAGTTTGGGGATTGTGAAAAGTCAAGGATGACGAACTCTCGTTTTTAAAGCCTTGTTAAATAAATTTTATAAATTTTTTATTTTAGTCTTTATCTATTATTGAATAAGTGGTTAAAACGAGGGCGCTTTCGAAATAAATAATTTTTGAACTTTCTTAATGGACCTTTTATGTTCTTGTTTGATTGTAAGATGTCATAAGTTAGGGGGTTTTAAATTATTTCTTTCCGGGTGTGTTTTATAAACATTTCATGTAGGACCAACAACGGCTTAGTATAGGGGAATTTGATGTGTGCTAAAACACACATCCTTTATACCCCAGAAAACACTATAAAACAGACTAAAAATATGAAATATGCTTAATATTATGCAAATATGTTTGGTTTTGTTTTTTTATGTCTTGCAGTAACAAAAGAATGAAAACAAAGTAAAACATAAATTTTCGTGTATAAAGCAAAAAATATTTAAACAAAATTGCGAACTCGAGCCATTATTGAAGATTAATGAAGCCGCGAAGATAAGCCCGATATAAAGGCCCGAAGACTCAAGCCCATTTGGAACCGAGATTCTCAGCCAAACAACCTAAACATTTGAGCTATTAATAACATCGACACTCCACTATTATGTAAATGGCTAAAAAAGCCCATTCGGAATCCCTTTTAAATCCCTCCAGTCCATGATTGTTTCTGTGTGAAATAAATACCTACAGGACACATAGTGAGAGGAGAGAAAGCGTCCCCCATACTTCGGGTCGGTGACTTTAACCACACACATCCAACAATTTATATTATCTTTTTCCCAGCATCATTTAAATTTTCTTGTTGATCATAAGTTTGAATTTCTTGTTTTACTTTCAGTTGACTAAGTTATTTGTAGAAAATTCTTTTGTTGTTTTTGTTTCATTTAATTAGTATACATGTTTAATTAATGATATTTGTCTTTAATGTCTAATTTTCATTTCTCTTTCAACGTGAGCCAAAAAAAAATTATGGGTTGTCAAGTTATTTAATACTCTGTTGTTTTTAATCGATTAGTTTGCACAAAATCAATGAAGCGTTTAATGTCAGTTATGTGGTTGAAAGCTTATGGATCGGGTCTCATCTTGATACCTTTACATCTTTATCCTCATTTGGTTATCTCTAATCCTTTTTATCTCTTTATTTTTAGTATGCTAATAATTATTATCATATTTAATTTAGTTATTGCTTTACTTGTTGCTTTTAGCGTAGGTATGCTTATTAGCGAGTAGATTATTAAGTATGCTTGTTAAGTGACCGTAAATAGTGAATTAAGTGTGGATTAAAAAGTAAATTGTTGATTAATAATTTTTGGATTCTTTAGATTTCTTATTTGAATATTTCAAAGGGAAAAATCCGGAGAAATAATCAAACATCACATCTAGTAATTAATACTTTTATAAGATATCGTTTTCAAAATAGACCAACGTCATGACAGATTAATATTTTTACGGGTGTTAATTCGTCATCATTTAAAGTAATTTGTACCAAAATAAATGTTTGTTTTCAATATAAACCAACGTTGTGAGAAAACGGTTTTTAAACGGGTACCAATTATTTATTATCTCTTTATTTCACATTTAATGATTTTTTCACCACACTTGACAAGCATATCCATTTTAGTCATATCTTAGTATTAATCTAGCTTATTATTATATTATTAGTATAAAAACCAAAACCAAAAATTAAAAGATATTCAAGCATCAATACAAGAAACATTATCGCAAATCTCTATTCAAATCTCGTTGGGATACGACTCTGGAAGATTTAATTATTACTTTTCCTAAAGTGATTCTTATTTCTAACGGGATACTTAATATTATATACATACGGCTAGTACGTATTTATACGAAATCACTTGCACTATGTTTGGTCTACTAGATGTCAGATACATGAGTGACCCGATTTTACTACGGTAGTCAGTTTGGTCTACGAGTTTTCCACTCAAATCTGCATCTAGTTTAGGTTTGGTAGCCATTGGTGTACCAACGGTATCACATTTTTCCATACAAAGTTTTTTAAGAATCTCTAAAGCGTACTTGGCCTGATTGATAAAGATACCTCTTGGGGATTGGTGGATCTGAAGTCCTAAAAAGAATTTCATTTCCCCCATTAAGGACATCTCAAATCTGTTGTGCATTAATTTTTCAAATCTTTTAGAAAATTTAGGGTTTGTAGACCCAAAAATAATGTCATCGACGTAAATTTACACAAGTAGAATGTCCTCCCCGTATCTTATCATGAATAGAGTAGGGTCAATGGTAACTTTAGTAAAACCTTTGGACATCAAAAAATTTGAGTGTTCATCATACCAGGCTCTCGGAGCTTGCTTCAATCCATATAGAGCTTTCCTTAGACGGTAAACTTTCTCTGGATGATCAGGATCAACGAACCCATCTAGTTTTGCAACATAAGCATCCTCCTTCAGTGGACCATTAAGAAATGTCGTTTTCACGTCCATCTGATAAATTGAAAAAGACTTGTGTGCAGCATAGGCGACAAAAATCCGAATAGCTTCCAAGCAAGCAACTGGAGCAAATGATTCTTCAAAATCAATACCCTCTTCCTGAGCATATCCCTTAGCTATAAGTCGTGCCTTGTTGCGAATGACAGTTTGATCTTCATCCTTTTTGTTCTTCCATAACCACTTTAGCTTGATTACAGTCTTGCCAAAGGGTTTGTCAACGAGTTTCCAGACTTGTAGTCTGTCAAACTGATAAAGCTCTTCCTGCATTGCCTCTATCCATGTAGAATCAGCCATTTCCTCCCTAATGTTTTTCGGTTCAGCAGTACTCACGGTGAGTGTGAACATACACATTTCAGGATCTGTTGCAAGTTGTCATCTTGTTTGCACTGGCTTGGATAGATTTCCACAAACTTGTTCTAGCGGGTGATCTTCTGTCCATCGGTATTCGAAATCGTGTGGTTGATAAGAGGTATGCTTATTTGAATTATCAATATTACGTGAGGAAGACTCAGCAATTTCTCGTACTGGTGTATAGAAAGGATTGATAAATTCATCATGTTGGAACTGTGTATCTTCTGCTTGATTATTGTTGTTTTTGTAACAATTCGTATTTTTGATCAATGTACGACGCTATTTAATTCACTATTTATTTTTTTCTTGTACGCGTTTACTTTTAATTTTGATCGTTACGTTAAATCGCGTAAATCAACAATCAACGTAAACGGGCACCAAACAAATTTAAGTTTACATCAAGAAATCATTATATTATTATTACTAAAGTAACAATTCACTTGTTATGTTTTATTTTTATCGGTTACGTAAAGCGTTTACGTTTCGCGATAAATTAAGTTTAGGCATTCTCGGAACCACAAAAATAAATCTACGCTTCAACAAATAACCATTATATTGGTTCCGGAACCGACCCATACTATATTAATAGCCCATCAACTACAGTCCACTTAAAACACCAGCCAAGGCCCAGTTGGAAGTAATATCCGGCCCAGCAGGTGTTCATTAAGACTCGGCCCAACTACTGAAATGAAAATGAAGGCACTTGGCCCAGCTAACAAAAGAAAGGAGGCCCTATTCTTGGATTATAAGGGACACAACATTTATAAAATAGAATAGGGATTTGATGATATATTCGTTCCGATACATTTTTTTTACATTCTGTCTTCATTTTTTTCGTAGATGAAGAGTATACAAAGGATTAGTTTTTAGGAGTAATGAAGCTTTAATTCCTTATTTATTGCTGAATTTCGTTATGTAATAGAATTTGGATGAGGTTGGATGCTCCATTTTGTTTTTTGAAATAAGTTCAGAATGATTTTTGGGTTGATGATTCAATGTCTTGAAGAACTTTCTCATTTTATATTATATCTATTGCCGTCCTTTCCTTTTTTCTCTATTATAGTGTGGCTTATTTTAGTTTCCGATTTAAATTGAGCTTTGTTCGAGTAGAATATCTTTTTTTCAACAGCTTATTCGTCTTAGCTTATTTAATTTAGTTTGTAGTTTTAATTTTCACCTTGCTTATTGTCGAAAATCTGATTTACCTTATATCTATGCTTATTTTGTCCATCGAGCAGCTTATTTGTAGATTAATAAGTAGTTTTGAATTTGGTTTGGTTCCGACAGTTAGTAGCTTATTCATGATTTGCTTATTGACTTGTTCGGATATTAGATTTTTCTTTAAACAAGAAGTATTGTTTGGTTAGCTTATTGGCTTATCTCATCTAGTTTCGGTAATTTGCGTAAAATACGTTCCCACATTATTTGGATTTTCATTGAATCGTAGGTATAGAGCTTTAAAAATTAGATCCAATTTGTTTAAACCTTTTTAGCTAATTAGGTGTTCGGCTTATATTAGTATCATTTAGCATATTGTTTCGACTTACCTTTTTCTTGTCTTTTGATTGATGAAATTAGTCTACACATAAGGAGAGATCTACAGGATTCATAATCGAGAGCTGAAAGTCTAAGTATTAAAGCTTAGTAAGAGTTTACAGCTAGATTAGGTTTAGTTTGCACAAAATTAATGAAGCGTTTAATGTCAGTTATGTGGTTGGAAGCTTATGGATCGGGTCTCATCTTGATACCTTTATATCTTTATTCTCATTTGGTTATCTCTAATCCTTTTTCTCACTTTATTTTTAGTATGCTAATAATTATTGTCATATTTAATTTAGTTATTGCTTTATTTGTTGCTTTTAGCGTAGGTATGCTTATTAGCGAGTAGATTGTTAAGTATGCTTGTTAAGTGACCGTAAATAGTGAGTTAAGTGTGGATTAAAAAATAAATTGTTGATTAATAATTTTTGGATTATTTAGATTTCTTATTTGAATATTTCGAAGGGCAAAAGCCGGAGAAATAATCAAACATCACATCTAGTAATTAATACTTTTATAAGATATCGTTTTCAAAATAGACCAACGTCGTGAGAAAATAATATTTTACGGGTGTTAATTCGTCATCATTTAAAGTAATTTGTACCGAAATAAATGCTTGTTTTCAATATAAACCAACGTTTTGAGAAAACATTTTTTAAACGGGTACCAATTCTTTATTATCTCTTTATTTCACATTTAATGATCTTTTCAGCTCACTTGACAAGCATATTCTTTTTATTCATATCTTAGATTTATTTGTCTTGCTTTTTATTATTTAGTTATAATTTAGTTTATTATTATATAATTAGTTTAATTAAAAACCAAAAATAAACATTAACGTAAATCTCTATTTAAATCTCGTTGGGATACGACTCCGAAAGATTTAATTATTACTTTTCCTAAAGTGATTCTTATTTCTAACGGGATACTTAATATTATATACATACGGCTACTACGTATTTATACGAAATCACTTGCACTATGTCTAGTCTACTAGATGTCAGATACATGAGTGACCCGATTTTACTACGGTAGTCAGTTTGGTCTACAAGTTTTCCACTTAAGTCTGCATCCACTTTAGGTTTGGTAGCCATTGGTGTACCAACGGTATCACATTTTTCCATACCATGTTTTTTAAGAATATCTAAAGCGTACTTGGCCTGATTAATAAAGATACCTCTTGGGGATTGGTGGATCTGAAGTCCTAAAAAGAATTTTATTTCCCCCATTAAGGACATCTCAAATCTGCTGTGCATTAATTTTTCAAATCTTTTAGAAAATTTAGGGTTTGTAGACCCAAAAATAATGTCATTGACGTAAATTTGCACAAGTAGAATGTCCTCCCCGTATCTTATGGTGAATAGAGTAGGGTCAATGGTAACTTTAGTAAAACCTTTGGACATCTAAAATTTGAGAGTTCATCATACCAGACTCTCAGAGCTTGCTTCAATCCATATAGAGCTTTCCTTAGAAGGTAAACTTTCTCTGGATGATCAGGATCAACGAACCCATCTGGTTGTGCAACATAAACCTCCTTCTTCAGTGGACCATTAAGAAATGCCGTTTTCACGTCCATCTGATAAATTGGAAAAGACTTGTGTGCATCATAGGAGACGAAAATCCGAACAGCTTTCAAGCGAGCAACTGAAGCAAATGATTCTTAGAAATCAATACCCTCTTCCTGAGCATATCCCTTAGCTACAAGTGGTGCCTTGTTGCGAATGACAGTTTGATCTTCATCCTTTTTGTTCTTTCATAACCACTTTAGCTTGATTATAGTCTTGCCAAAGGGTTTGTCAACGAGTTTCTAGACTTGTAGTCTGACAAACTGATGAAGCTCTTCCTGCATTGCCTCTATCCATGCAGAATCAACTATTTCCTCCTTAATGTTTTTTGGTTCAGCAGTACTCACGGTGAGCGTGAACATACACATTTCAGGATCTGTTGCAAGTTTTCGTCTTGTTTGCACTGGCTTGGATGGATTTCTACGAACTTGTTCTAGCGGGTGATCTTCTGTCCATCTGTATTCGAAATCGTGTGGTTGATAAAAGGTATGCATATTTGAATTATCAATATTGATTTAAGGTCGTTTTCTATATCTTGATTTTTGTACTTTGACGTAGCACCCCATTGTTACCTTTCCGCTGCGACCTGATTTTGGGGGTGTTACAGTTTTTCTTAGCATTAACATATGTTGGAGTTGTTGGTTCTGTTAAAGATTGAATATTCGTTGTAGGTGGTGTGTCTTGTTGTTGAGAATTATCGGTGGGAGAAGAAGACTTGTTGACACTTGAAGTACCTGCAGCGAAGAATTCATCGTACAAAGGACCGAACAGAAGATCTAACTCTTGTTATGACGGAGCTGTTGTATCTGCTGATGGAGAAACATGTTGTAGTTGGGGGACGGGGCCAGAGTTGTCACAGTCTGACGCCTTTTGTCATTGGGAAACGAGGCCTGAAGTGTCATTAGCAACAGACATCTCTATTATTATTTGCTGATTATAATCTAACTTAGGGATTAAAGCAATGGTGATCTTGTTAAACCCTAGCTCATGGAGACTTTACCCACTTACTGCTTAATGGCAATTCATACACTAGTAGTCCACTAACCAAGTCTTTACTAATTAATCGAGAACGTACTCGTTGATCCCTGGGTCACCTGCCGGTCCAACTAAGCTCACAATCTAAAGGCAAAGATAGGTCATTATTCGTGATCCTATTTGGTTTAGATGAATAAATCACTATATGGAGAGCTATCCCGGTATCTAGATTACTTGGTATGTATCACTAAATCCAGTTAAATGATAGGTCGCATACAAAAGCACGTAAACAAGTATATTGATAATCATAAACAAGCAATCAACAATAAATTAAGAAATCAAGATAAACAAACCAAACATTCAGATCTTCATAATAATGGCTAATACCCGAAGGTATTAGCCTTCAAACGTCATAATTAATACAAGAGTAATAATTTAGCCAAAGTAAACTAACCGAGTAAACGAATGATACCAAAAACTGAACGATTACAAGAGTACAAGAAATTACACGTTGTCTCCTATGGAATTAATTGTGTTGCTCGACCTCTTATGCTCTTTTTCTCTACTGAAAATCAAATTATATGATTTAGGTATCAAGAATATGATTTTGCACACCTAAAACTCGTTTTTGAGTTTTCTATTTATAAGGTCTGGAAAAAGGTCAATATTGCGTATCGAGAGTCCTCGATACGACGTATTAGGGATTTCTTGGAGTAGGGATCACATTTGATATCTTCCAGAATATTTTATTTCCATATGGCTTGAATACGGAGTATTGGTCATTCCTGGATACGGCGTATTGATCTTGTTTCCTTCGTGGTCTTTAGTGAAGTGTAGGCATAGATACGTCGTATCTTCCTTGATGGATACATCGTATTGGTTGTCGGAATAGTAATATTTAAATATCTTCGTTTAAGCTCCAGAATGCATGTCTTTTTGCTAACTTTTACCAAGTACTCCATAATTACTGCAATTCTCAAATACAAACGATTAAGTAATAATTCTTTGCAATAGTTATATAAAATGGGTTGATTACATGTGATAAATGATGCCATAAAAGTGACGTTATTTGATGTCATCAAGCCCCGGATGGATGCGGGATAGCATCGTCTCTAAAAAAATCGGGCTCATCTTCGGTTACCCGTGCTTGGGTTCTTCTTGCTTGCGTAGACTTGGGATTTTTCCATTTGTATTTATCTTTCAAAAAAATCCAAGCACTTTTATGAGTAAGTTCTCTCCTGGTTTGATCTTTAAATAAAATTAGTACCCGGGCAAACAAATTTTCTTCATTCTCGCCGCTAAGAACCTTGGTTTGGTCACCCGTCAACATATTTTTGTTTCGCACCTTATAACCATTTTCCTTGGCTCGTTGTATATGTCAAGAATTTTGTACCAAAATGTATCTTTTGCTTGGTCATTCCCGTTTTTCGGATCTTTGGATATTTCTGTGAAACATTCCGCCAAAAGTTCTTCCTCGCTTTGGGTCCAAAAGGCGCAATCGGTTTTTTTCCCGAACTTGTTTTTGGCGACAATTTTTTCGACCTTGTTTCTGTGACGGGTCATCCTCGTCGGGCTCATTAGATTGTTGAGGTACTTGAGAGGAATGTTGGGGATATTAGGTTTGTTAGGATTGTTTGGTTTGTTAGGTTTTTTGGAATTGTTGAGAAGTTTGCGTTTGTGATAACCATAAATTAAATTGCTTGGGAGTACAATTGAAAAATGGGTTTTGATTTAGGATTTAAAAGTTGGCGAATGGGTTTGGGATTTATAAGTTGACGCGTGATGGAAATTGATTGGTATTTGAGGTGATGGAGTTTGCAGATGATAAAGTATTTGGATTAGACGAAGACGAAGAATTGGGTAACTGCATATTCGGTATTTGGGTTTATAGGTCATTGAAGTAGTTGTTTATCTATTGGTTAAGATTCTTGTAGTAAAGTTTATAAAATTGGAAGTGTTATATAAAAAAGTGGAAGTTTATATAGAAGTATGGTATAAAATGGTGGAAGTATATGGTTTTTATAGGGTATTAAGTGGGTAAAGATAGACCAAAAAACAAAAAAGGGCTATATTTCAAATTTATCCGTCTTTTAACGGTAACTTTTTAAAAAAAATCTAAAAATATATATAGCACGAACACGCGAGCATGAAAACGTCACACACGGTACAGTGTTTCGCGTTTTCATGCTGCGTTTTCCGAACCATCTGGGCTGGCTATTTCGGCTCAAAGCACGAAAACGCCACATCAGCCTTCGCGTTTTGGTGTCGTGTTTTGGTGTCTCTTTAAGGTGAAATTGAAGTGGAAAATGATAATGTGTAAATTGCGGGTAACATTAACAAAAATACTTAATTTGGTAAAATAAAAAGAAGTTCATTACTAGCTTTAAAGAAAAATAGAAAAGTAAGGTGACTCCATTAGGAATGACCACACATATTTTATACTTTGTACTAATTACACTCTTAAAACACCTATTAATACGTTACTTTTTTCATCTTAAGATTATTGTCTTTCGACAAAAAACATACAGCTTAAGAAAATGTATTTATTGTCGCTTTTTTTCCTTACTTTTTAGCATAATGAAAATTTTATACTTGGCTAATTAATTAAAGTATTATTTAAAGTTTGTAATAAAAATTTCAAATAAGAGTTATATAGTAATATTTGTTAGGTCTCGTTTTAGCTTGAATCACACGATATAGAACAATGCAGAATATAGAGAATCAAGAGAGGGAGACAAGTCTTTCATAATTTCCAAATTTTTATAACAAAAGAGAAAAGGGAAGGAAAAGTTGTTACAAGCCATCAACCACCTAATGATGATTAGGTGGCTATTTATAAGAGAGGGAGAAGAGCTTCTCTTCCTTTATTTTCCTAATTTTTGCTATTTAGTCCATAATCTTTGGTAAATATGCTATTTTCCACATTTAGCATATTAAACCTTATTGCAAGCTACTTTATTCTAAGTAAAATAAAGACTAAACACTAATATTAAATAAAACCACTTAAAGCATCATAATCGACACTTTTATGATCCTAACAATCTCCCCCTAAGTGTCGATTATTCTGGGTGTTCCCTTCTTGATCCTAGTGGTCTTCCATTCACGGACATTTCCCACCTTCTCAGTTGATCTCGATGCTTCAACCGTTCTTTAATCTCTTCAGCAAACAGTTGCATGTATTCAACATCTTCTTTACTAAGACTGGAAGTTACATAACCATACTTCACATCGTTGTTGTAACTCTTTAACCCTTCCAAGACTCTTTTTAATGTAGCATCACAGAACTTATGAATTTCTTGATGTCTCATCACTCTCTTTTCTTTCTTGCTATTTTCGTATATTCAGTGATAATAGAGAACATGTCATACGTCTCAATGCCAGGGAAAGTGATAGTTGGTGCAGTAAGATTGACCTATTGCTGATAGCTTTCCGCACCTAGTTGAAAGTCATGTACTCTTTCCCAAATCACTGTACTCCTGACGAAGACTGATAATGACCACAAAAATCCAGTCTCAGCATAGTCATCTACCTTGTAATTAACAATTAGCAGATACATATCCTCAATATCATTCTTGTTGAGGTTCTTGTAATCTGGCTCAAAGATAGACACTATACTTCCATTAGCTCTTCTCGCAACAATCTCTGTTATAAACTTGTGCTCATGACCTAGTTCCCAATTAGTCTTGATGATTTGAACAATCTTTGAATTTGAGTAGATTTCTTCCTGTGGCTTTCCAAATTCTTGTTGTTTCTTGATATAGAAGATCTTTGCATGTGGATTCTTCCAATGTTCAACATTATACCGAGCATAAGGATTAAACTTCTTCACACATTTCTTTACCCATTTGGAAGTTCTTTCTTCTATATCATCATTATGAAAAATAACTGCAGGAAATTTATGTAGAGATAATACAATCTCCTCAGGTCCTGAATTTCCTTTCTTTAGGTACAAGAGATCTTGATTAAATAGAGGTAGTGCAGGAGCTTTAGGATCTCTTTGGCAGCTTTGGACGACTTGAGTGGGCTTTGGTTGATCCCACATAATATTACTTTTCAAGAAATTTTGCATCTGATTAATGTGGTATTGATGCTCATCTCCCGAAGTACATTTTGTCTTAACATTTCATCAACAACTTTGCGTAACTTAGCTTCATCAACAGTATGTGAAATTGCATCCACAAGTTCTTGTGACACTTTCTCATTAGGAAGCACATCATCATCTATGGCATAAGAATTTGTCCAAAAATCAAATTCATCAGATTATTCTTGATTACCTGACGTTGATGGACCTGGTTCACTTTCATAGTCTTGGCCGGATGACAAATCTCTAAATACAAATATTCCATGCTCAGATGTCTTCTGCCTCTTTGCACTATTCTCCCCCTCAGGATGAGCATCATCATAAGGATCATCTTGATCTCTAGGGCGAACGGCAGAAGGTCTGCAAGGAGTAGTGACCATATAAAGTCTTTTAATTTATACTTGAGAGCGAGCCCAATTGGTAAATCATCCTATTACAGCTGAGGGTTGTCTTTCATAGTCAGATATAGTTGGTGTTGTTGTTCTTGTGCAGTAGTTGGTGTAGCTTGAGTGGGGTTCACAAGCAATACATGTCCTGACATATAACTCCCGACAGATAGCGAATGAATGTGGTTAGTGATAGCATCATTAACTTATGAAGAAATCTCTGATCAAAAATTCTTGCGTTCCTGCTGAATATCATCAGCAATCATCTTGGCCACCTCCGCTTGAGTCTTTTCTCTTTCCAATATAATCCCTTGTGCAACATGTAGTGGAACTTGAGTCTGGAGAATTTTCTTGATACGCTCATCATCCATCTTTGGCAAAGACTCCATCATGATGTCTTGGAGATGTCGAGCAAGTTCATTAAACTTTCTTCTTGGCATAAACCTTGTCGTTAGATGACCAAACAAATAACCATATTTTCCTTGTAGCTTATCAAAGAAACTCTTGTACCTTTTGAAGCGTCCAGGATTGGGTTTGAGTAATGACAAAAGACGATTGGTAGCAGATAGTGTTGGAAACGATAAATGTGGTGACATTATGGAATTTACATTAGTTTCTATATAGCCAAAAAGACAAGGACTAGAATTGTAATTAGGCTAAAGTTGGCATGTGTAAGGGATATATAAACCTATCTAAGCTTGCTTAGATGGGTGTTCCTCTTATTTGTAACATTCACCAATCATCCAATAATAATATCACTTTCTTTCTCTAAAATGGCTTATTCATACTTTGAGTTACCCCGACCTCCCGAGATCGTGAATTAAGATTCCTCACAAGTGGTACCAGAGCTACAAAGGTGATTTGTGATGTGTTCGTGCTTATCCGATTTGCATATATTGATCAGATTAAGGTTTCGTATGGTTTATTTGTTCAGATTAAGCTTTCGTATGAAGTTTAATGCTTTTGTATGAGGTGGTTATGTCCTTACCAGCTTACTACAGTCCAATATCAGTCCAAAAAATGTTTCAGAATTGTCACAATAGTCAAATACAGTCCACATGAGTCTAAAAAGTACAAAACTATACTTATCTTTTTACTATCACATTAAGTAACAGTGTATAAAGTCCAAAAACTACTGATTCACGTGCTTAACTATTAAAATAATATTCCTACATTCACCGCTACGAAAACATGTTTTAACACGGTTTCAAAAACTGCTTTTGAAAGGTTTCGTAGATTTTGGTTTCGGTAATGGTTTTTTCCTGGTTACGTAAGTTGTTTTCAAGAGGTTTCATATTGAAGGTTACGTATGAGGTTTCGGTAACCGTTTTTGGAATGGTTTCGTATGGTTAAGATTTTGGTTTCGTACGGAAGGTTACGTATGAAGGTTTCGTATGGTAGTTATGGTTTCGTATGGGTAAGTGGTTTCATAAAAGGAGGTTACGTATGGTTGGTTATGGTTTCGTATGAGGTTACGGTTTCGTAAATGGGTTTTGGTTTCGTAAGTTGGACTCAGATTATAACTGTTTCACATAAGCAAAGTGTCACACAACCGAGTCAACTCGGTTATAACCGAGTTTGACTGAGTCATGTGTACCTTAGTATCCATACCAAAACCAAACCACTAAAATACACCATCAACAATAACTCCATTCCCATTACCACAACATACAAACTGAATCAAAACCAAATAAACAAAAAAATGATCTCGGCTCATCTTTTTCGTGTTACAATCACAATGTCGTGATCTTTAACCGATTAAACAACACGAAAAGAATACTCATCATCGATCTTTTCAATTTACAAGAACTCAAAAATGAAACAACAACAAAGCAAATCTTACCTGAGACCCGTGTATAAGGCCTTGTTGATCTTCTTTTGTGGGTCTGAGAAATCATCAAAACAAGAGGGTCTTTGGTTTGGTTTTTCAACAGTAAGAAAACAAAAAGGACGTGTCTTAGTTGTTCAAGTAATGGTGTGAACTAGATGATATTTGTTGTGGAATATATGATGGACATGGATGTTAATGGATTTGGAGTAGCAGATTCTTTATTTTTGTTAAAGGCTGCGTTTGTTGAGCAATGGAATACTAAAGTTTTGAGATCAGATGTTGTATCAATGAAAAGAGGCGGATAGAAGTGTGTGTAGGGTTATACAAATGAACAAACAATAGGGTTGAGTTTTCACTTATAAATGGACGTGTAGGACAGATCTACCGAAACAAAATGATTTATTTATTTTGGGATTCTTGGACTAAGATACATGGACAAATCACAAATGGAAAATGATTCACCGAAATAGTTAGGCTAATAAGTTACACGGTATAACTGTTGGGCTGAATTAATAGCCGCTTAAAGTTAGGCTGAATTAGTAGACATCAAATACATTCCGAATAATGGTATTTGAGTGACAAAGTTAAAAGAATGTATTTTGATATTAAAATTTCTTGAAAGTGTTAATTTTTTAGAAACAAAAATGTCACGTTTCACTTAAAACGATCCTTATCAAAGATTCATGAAAAACGCTAAAAAGGCTAGTCTCGGGATTTAACCGTAAGAAATGACTACGGGGTTGATTCATTGTTACTTATTCGGGATTGAATTTGTATTTCACGGGGATGTGTATTTATTTCGTCTTTGGTTCTTTCTACCTCTTCAACGAAGATGACTTGTTCGAGTATATACAGATTGTGACGAAGACTTGAATATCTACTTACTTTTGTGATTCTTTCTCTCTTTACCCATAAAGTAGCTATCACTTTAAGGAGTTACGCTATAGTACTCAGTGTCTCACGTAGTTGAGGATATTCCAAGAGATTATTCTTCCAACGGATTATACAAGCTTAAGTCACAACTATAGGGGATGTTGCTTCATTATCGGGTTTGTCATACTGAGTTTTCTCCATCAGTAGTCATTACAAAGAGCCAATATAATGCAAGGTTGGAATTGAATTAGTCAAAGGAGAAAAAAATAAAGGTTTCTTTATCGGCAGTCGATTCTTATCCTTAACCGACTTTATGATACTTCACACATGGTTGTTCTATCGAATATTCAAGCGTACACCGTTTATGATTTTTTCGATGGTCATCGAATGCAATCAGGGGGAAGAAAAGGAAGTATTTGATAGATTGCATTAATCAGGGGGAAGAAATGTGTACTTATCTCAACTTTATTTCTTTCTTTCTTATCTTCAAGTCCGCTTCTATCTTATAGAGATGGATTGTATGCTTTTAACCTCTAGATGGTTAGTGTGTGAAGTATGTGCATACATGAGAAGATGTTGTTGATTCCTTGCATGTTCCCCTGAACGGATATTCATCAAAACAGAAGCAGAGTTTGATGTGGCTGGCTTCTTCTTCTGCTTCTTCTACTTCTCTGATCCTCTGATTCTGATTCTACTTCTACTTCTACCTTCTACTTCTATCTACTTCTACTTATTCTTTTATGAAGCTACATCATAGTTTCAGAATCTGCTTACAATACGAATGTTGGTTTGGGGGGAAGCTGATTCAGAAACTTAGACAAAAAGAAGTAGATGAAGAAAGCTATGTGAAGACATGCAGTATGAACTGGGGGGAAGCTAACTCAGTTTATACAAATTACATTGTATCGTCTGCAAGTAATGGAAAGATTCAAGATGGAGCATTTGTATTTGTACTTGTAGGATACATTGTATGTAATTCCATATGCCACCACATTGGGGGAAGGTTGTTAGAAACGATAAATGTGGTGACATTATGGAATTTACATTAGTTTCTATATAGCCCAAAAGACAAGGACTAGAATTATAATTAGGCTAAAGTTGACGTGTGTAAGGGCTATATAAACATATCTAAGCTTGCTTAGATGGGTGTTCCTCTCATTTGTAACATTCACCAATCATTCAATAATAATATCACTTTCTCTCTCTAAAATGGCTTATTCATACTTTGAGTTACCCCGGCCTCCCAAGATCGTGAATCAAGATTCCTAACAGATAGTTTGGATGAAGATGATGATGGTGTTGAAGATAAAGGTATAGTATTAGTTTCCGTCAATTCTAGGAGTTTCTCAGTATCCAAAGATATAATAGTAGAATGAGTCCTAAGAGATCTAGTTGTTGTAGGGGATGGTGTATTCCTATACTCCTTTATCTCCTTCCCTTTCTCCCTTAGTTTCAAAGCATAATCATGTTATGTTGATTCTTCCTCCTCTTTAATAACGTTCACAAGTTGTGAAATATCAACAATTTTCTTAACCTCTGGTCTTTCCTTATAACTCCTGGGCTCTAACCTAGTGCCAGGATTAGTTTGATTGTCATCATACCTAAGGGGTGAACTAGCAACCTCAACATTCTCTTCTACATTCTCTGATCCTTCAACTGACTTCTCAATTTCTTCAGCCATCAAGTGCTCTTTAACTTTCTCCGCATTTTGTTTAGCTTCAAGCTCTTCACGACTTTTTTGCTCTGCCAAACTAACTTGAAGTGTATCTTGTAAAACTAGATCATCTGCCTCATCAGTTGTTGGAATTAGAGTTGGTGGAGTAAGACGTGTGGATCATCTTGGAGGAATACGAAGTCTTTATTATAGTAGACTTTCATGAAGCACTTGATTCTCTTTCAGCAATCTCAAGGTTGGGTATCCTAGGGGTGCTAGTTATCCTATGCGTTCCCTGGGTAGACTCAATCGGCTGTGACTGAGTCGTAGGAACATCTACTCCAAACACCTAAGCATATAACCGATAATTCTCTGTAAGCTTTATCTCTTTGGTTATCATCTAATTTGGAATCTTTATTCTAACTACTCCCTTACTCTTCCTTGAATTAAAGATGCTTTTAATCATCACATCATCTGTCAAATTGTGATATCTATCACGAGTTCTTCTCAAGATCTCAGGAAATGTAGTCATGTAATGACTCACGATAAGCTTTATGAATCTGGGATAAGGAATCATGGTTGTTGGATTTGTAAGTGAGTAGTGAAATCCTTCCCAAAGCAATTCTGCATAATCAACATGGATATTGTTGACAAAACAATATAGCATCTGCATGATCTACAACGATGGTTGATCATAACCGGTAACACGTATTTTCAGCCATCTTGAAAACATCTTGCATAGTGTCTGTGTAACCCTTGCCCTTTTTGTGTTTTGAATATTCTAATATTAGTCCTTCGGCTATTTGACGTTTGTTAGTTTTATTAGAATATGTACCGTGCTGACGGTGGTGAATTTATGAGACTGAGGTGTTTTATGGTTATATGGTGTATAATAATCCTTTTTAGATGGTATTATTATGTTAGGAATGGGATCGTGAGAAAACCTAGTCTCGGTGGAAAACCCAGAAAACTCAAACAGATGCCCTAAAAATACTAAATAGATGCTCTAACTGTGTGGCAACTCTTCTCGAACAAATTAGGGCATCTGTTTAGTTTTTTTAGTGCATCTGTTTGGTTTTCTAGGTTTTCCAGCAAAATATAGTTTTCTCTAGAACCCATCCCTATTATGTTATGCATGTTACGGGTGGTTGACCGGTGAATTTTTTAAAAATGCCGAAAAATGAGTCCCGACACGTCCGTAAATATCCAAATGAGTTTTTGGGGAATAAAGCGTGGAAATATGTCAAGTAAATACTCTAAGTTATTGGGAAAGCATTTTTAAGATGAATTAAAATGCTAAGTAACTTCGAGAAATATTTTACAATCATGATTTTTAAGTTTTAAGTGAACCCGACATAAAAACGACATCCTGAGACCCTCCTAGTATCCCTATAGCCGGTTAAAACCTTGTAGGAGACAATGAGGCTTCTTTTTAGGAGTTATGGCCCATGGTGAGTACTAGTTTTGGCTTATATACTTTTGTTTCTATCCATTTCACACATACATCTCAAAATATTTCACGCACTCTTTCTCTTTTCTCTCCTCTTGCGTCCGGACATAACACACACACACACTTATTATTTTTGAAATTTGATCAAAAACATGAAGAGTCTTGGAGTTTTGGGTTGATTATAATGCTCGGGTTATTATCAAAACAACGTTTGGGTTGTCCTGTTCGCGTCAAAAATTATTTTGAAGACCATTCTTGTAAGTCTTTTAAATTTAAATTTTACTTTTCCTTTTGGGTTGTTAATGATGCATATATGTTAGTTGTACGGCCCGATCGTTTAAAATCGAAAGCGAAAAGTTTAAAAATGACTTATTTTGTGGTCGTGATGGTTGAAAAACATATATTTGCTATGTAGTTTATTTTGTATATGGCTTATTTTGGCTTATTTTTAAGCTCGTATGACTTATTTTGAGCTTATTAGCTCTCGGCTTAAAAAGGGGGAAAACACAAGGAAAGTGTTTTGGCTATTACCTTAGTATGTTGTATTTTTATGGACTATTATGTAGCTTATGGTGATAATCAAGTATATAACGTAGCTTATTAGCTTATTGGACTTATTTTTGAGCTTGTAAGCTCACGGCCCAATAATCATCAATCAGCCGTGGCTTATTTGATGGCTTATTGTGGTCCGGGTTTCTTATTTACTTATTGATTTGAGCTTATGTATACTAATGGACTTTGGTTTTGAGCTTAGAACGTATATTGGATACATAAAAACCTTAATGGACCCTTGTTGGGCCTTAAGGCCCAATAAGAGTTAACTAGTCATTTTGTGAGTTTTGCCGAACTTTTGAAAAGTGAAATGTGATTATGAAATGCATTTGAAGGTCATTTTTGAAAATATGACTTGGAAAACGTGGCGAAATACGATTTTAGGGTTTTTGTCGAAAAGTGGTTAAATGGTGAAAAGTGTTTGAAATTAAGGCTTAAAAAACCTTAGGAAACGTTATATAAACGTACGGGTCATGTCGAAATTTCATAAAAAGTCTACACTTAGAATTTTTACTCAAAACGAGATTTTTTTTAATTTAATAATAAAATTTTATTATTTTATTATTTTAATAAGTCGACTAAAAGACTAAAAATATAATTTTTTTCGAAACTTCTCTGAAATGTTTAACGTAAATAAACGTTTCATTTCGTATAAATATAAATACCTATTTTTGATAACTAAGTATACCGAATGGACTTATCGGAATATATATATATGTATAAGTATTTATTATAAGAATTTACTTATATTACTTAACTATTTTACTTAATTAGTGTAAGTACCGAGATATGAGTTGGGATATGATATCGTTTAGAGTTAAGTCATCAACCATCACACCACTAAAACGTTAAAGATAACCGTACAACATGTGTCTGACCTCTATGCATCAAACCTGAAAACTATTTTGGTAATGAATGATAAAACGAAGCAAAAACAGGTATTTACGGGTTCGTCGCGATCAAGAGTGCCTATTATTCAAAATCAAGACAAAGTCGTGAAAAGTCCCTGAGCATGCCATTGGAAAGAGCACGGAAAAACGAGTCCAGCGGTGCCCTCGGACCTTATTGGGTCAGCGCGTAACCCATTTTATAGGCCGGGCCAGCCCATTATTGCTAATCCCTCATGAATAGTCTGAGGCCTAAAATAAAGCCCAATATGTTAAGTCTAAAACTGTTATAAAGAGAGGGGTGACGTCACCATGACGTCACTGTCATGTGCATCAAAATAAAATGGGGATAGTTCACGTGATTGTGCACTGAAAGTTTGTGGACGAATTGAAATCAGACACGTGGCAAGCAAGTAAAAAATTATATACAATTCATTTCAAAGGCAGGCAAAAATGATCAGCGGTTATGGAGTAATGCGTTAATACTAAGCAAAAGAGAATCACACGTGTCACTCGCTCACCGACTTGATTAATTTTTCCGCGTACTCAATCCGTGTGCCCATGATTGCTAACCAATGATTGGCTCATTAATGTGGCGGTGGTCTTTGTAAAGTTGGCAAATTTTACCCCTCACACCCTTATAAATATCACACGCTCCCTTCATTTTTCACCACCTAGGAATTTAATTTTAATATTTTTAGTTTTTAGTTTATAGCTTATATTTGTTTAGGATTAGCTTATTTCTCATTTCTGGCTTATTGTACTCAGCTTATTTCGCAAGCTTATTCTGGTTTTGTAATAAGAATGGTTTAAGTTTGATGGGAGTAATGGTTTTCTTATTTTAGTTGCTTATTTGATCGTTTAATGTATTCGCTTGTGTGCTTATCCAATAAGATGGTTTCGTGAGCTTATTTTCTTCGCTTATTCCTTTCAAAATTCTTTGAAAGCTAAAAGGTTGTCTCCTAAAAGCTTTTCTAAGCTTAAATGACTCAATCCTATTAGATTTAATGATTTTTCGAGTAATAAGCTTAAATAAGCTAAGATCTGGCTTATTGTTGTGCTTAATGTGATTTTAAGTTTTTAGAAGTTCATATTTTATGATAGAATTCTAAATAGTTTTTTATTTTATTTAAGTGAGCCTATATTGCTAGATCGAACTTTTGTGAGCTTATTTGCTTATTTGTTTTGTCATTTGAGGCATTATTGTGCTTTTAGCTTATTTAAAATTATAGTTGTTGCTTACGTTTGCTTATTGATTTAAGTTTTGAGCTTATCTTGTTTAGTATTCTGCTTATTTAGTCGTTTAGGTTGTAGATCTCAAAATCGTTTAGCTTATTACCTTGGTTCTAAAGAGTTTCGAGTTCTAAGTGCTTATTTAGTTATTAAAATTGCTCATCTAGTATTCATGGCGATTCTGGCTTATTGAGATTGCTTATTTGTAAGTGCTTGATAGTTATTAATCTCATTTTAGATTTGCTAGTAGCTCGTGCTCATTGCTTTTAGTTGTTCGTTTAAGTAAAATTGTGGCTTATTTCCGTATTGAAGCTTATTCGTATGCTAGCTTATTCGTGTGAGCCTATTTGATTCGAGCTTTAGCTTATTAGAGATAATTAAAATAGATAAGGTAGTTTCTCATTTGATTTTTGTCAATTGGATGCATTTGGTTTGTGGAAATTTAACCTGGGCCTGCGTTTTTGGACTAAGATTAGGACCCATACTAGTGATTGGGCCGTAAGTAGGAAAGCCTGGGCTGCGTTTGGTTTGTAAATTAATCGTTGGGCCAGAGTGGAATAGATTTATTGAATTTGCAAATTTAGTATAATTGTTATATCTTAACAGTTTATATTTGATTTGTCATTTTGGCATCGGTCTACTCATGAGGCGTGAAGCTTAAGGGTTTATTAAGCTAGACCGAATTTGATTATTTGTTTTAGCTAAATAAATCGGGTGGTATTCGTTTATTTGCGGGTCTTCAATTCGGTTCCATTTTCTATCCTTTTTCAATACATTAGTTTAGCTTAGAATAAAAATGTTTTGCTTTGCTTATTTGATCATTAAGAGTAGTGAGTAGTTTAATTAGTGCTTGTTAAGTGAAATTATAAATTCGGAATTAAGTGTAGATTTAAAAAAAGGTTTAATTGATTAATAATTTTAGATTATTTAGATTTGTGGTTTAAATGTTTTAAAGGGCAAAATTCAAAGAAATTGTTAAACTACACATCTAGTAATCAATATCTTTTTTAGAGGTTTTTGTCAAAATAAGCCAATGCTGTGAGATAATTATCTTTTCTAAGAAAGTTGATTCGTTAATGAATCTTAATTCACACTTAATGAACTTTTTACATCACTTAGCAAGCATTTGCATATTTATAATCTTTTGGATCATTTTAGCATATTTCTCGTAGCTTAATCGTTTAGTTTAATTTTAGTATAATTTTCTTAGTAATAAAAATAGTTTTTTAAATCAAAAATCTTAAAAGATAATCAAGCATTATTCTTCGAAAACATAATCGTGAGTTTTCAATTCAAACCTCGTTGGGACTTCGACTCCGGAAGATTGATTATTGTTTGTCCTCAAGCAATTTTCACATCCTACGGGAACTACTATACTATACTATTACTCGACGAGCACGTTTCGTGCGAATTAGTTTTTTTGGCGTCGTTGTCGGGGAAAGAACCCGGGTCACCCGCGTGACAGGCAGGAATACTTACCACTATACTACAACGACATTATTAAACCTCGGTACTTTAAACAACTGACACATCGAGCGTCCTAACCGACAAGAGCTAGTAGTCTTATTTCGACCTCGGTAATTTCCTCGACCTTTTTAAAGGCTACAACATCGGGAGCAAACCGACCAGATGCAGCAAACTTTTATCAGTCTCGGAATTTTTACTATGGGCCTTCTTTAGAAGACTGCCACATCGGCAACGAATCGACCAGAGACAGTAAACTTTTATCAGCCAACAGTGTTTTTTAATTATTATTATTACTTCCACCCTTTAAACGACTGTCACATCGGTATGCGAGCCGACCATGATCCAGAAGTCTTATTTCGGCTTTGGTTTATTTTATTATTATTATTATAGCCAAATTTCAAGTCTTGCGGTCTTTTAACAACTGCCACGTCGGTATGCGAGCCGACCATGGTCCAGGAGTCTATTTTCTCACAACACTGACAAAACCTCAATGTGTACCTTACTTTCACCAGAAGGAATCTCTACGAAGGGATCTAAACTAAGAATCGCAAAAACCAAAGTAACTTTATTTATTTAACAGTTATATAATGTTTATTAAGCTGGTGGGAGCAAAAAGCCACAATTAGCCTCTATGAGCTCTAAAGAGATCCAACTACTCCACGCTTAGCATCTAACTTATATCTAGCTCTATCATTTTTCGTTCTTTGCAAAATTTTAAAGGTAAGCAAACGCTAAGTCTCAAAAGCTAAGGAGAAAGCTAGAGTGAAACACTCGGTCAAGTCAAAAGCTACCTAGTTCTACGGGCCTACTTATTACTAACATTTTTATATTTTCATTATTTCTTCATCTTTTTTTTACTACAAATAGAACAATAAAATTTAAATTTTCGGCTAAAACAGGGTTGCAAGGGACACAACAGGCACATGCAAGATCATATTTCGATAGAAATCCCCTTACACTTAGAACCGAACATTGGTCTCAATGTTCAAAAATGTCGGGTGCGACCCGTACACTTAAGGACAAAAAACGAAAATGCTAGTAATTCCAAGTGTGAAAGGGAAAACACAATATATACATGATCATGATTAAGGATTCCAAAATAAGCAAAAGATCGAAGACCGGGTGATTGGATGATTGAAAACAAGCACGAGTCTTCATGATCTTAAGGAATCTTGCAAAAACGAAACCACATACCATAGAAAGAAACACGCCCCCACACTTGGGCTATAAAATCACACACTCTTATTTATTAAGAAAATAGAAAGAAGAAAAGACACGGGTTGCCTCCCGAGAAGCGCTTGTTTTTTAATGAGTCGCTAGCTTGACTCCCCTGAATTAGTTGTCCTTAGGGGACTCTTGGAGATCCGGAACATCTATAGCAGGAATGTCCCCCCCAAAATAGCGTTTGATCCGGTGCCCATTTACTTTAAAGTTAGGACCATCGGGTTGGGATAACTCGACGGTACCATATGGAAATGCTTCAGCAACTGTAATGATCCGGACCAGCGGGATTTTAATTTGCCCGAGAAAATCTTTAATCAGGAATTAAAAAGAACACGATCTCTGATATGAAATTCTTGGTTTTTAATCTTAGCATCGTGTATCTTTTTCGTCTTCTCTTTGTAGATTAAATAGTTCTCGTAGGCTTGATCCCGAAGTTTATTTAATTCGTTAAGTTGAACTTTACGGTGATCACCCGCGGTTTTTAGGTCAAAGTTTGCCCATTTCAAGGCCTAGTAAGCTTTATGCTCAAGCTCGATGGGGAGATGACAGGCTTTTCTGTATACCAGCTTATAAGGAGTACAACCGATAGGTGTTTTGAAAGCTGTACGAAAAGCCCACAAGGCGTCATCTAATTTATCGGCTCATCTCGCCCGATGCTCGCCTACCATCCTTTCTAATATTTGTTTTAAACCTTGATTGGACACCTCCACCTGGCCCCTAGTTTGTGGGTGATACGAGGTCGAGAGCTTATGAGTAACGCCATATTTTTTAAGAACATTAGAAAATTTGTCGTTACAGAAATGCGTCCCTCAATCACTTATAATGGCCCAAGGAGTTCCAAATCTAGAAAATAATTGTTTTAAGAACTTAATCACAACTCGGGCATCGTTAGTGGGGAGCGCTTTCGCTTCAACCCATTTAGAGACATAGTCGACAACCACGAGTATATATCGGTTCCCTCTTGAAGACAGGAACGGGCCCATAAAATCGATGCCCCAAACGTCAAAAATCACATAAATCTAAACAGGATTTTGGGGCATTTCGTCCTGCTGTGAGATCTTTCCCTGACGCTGACATGAGTCACAGGTATCACGATAAATGGTGGGCCTGAAAAAACCAGAGTCAAAAACTTTTTTAGCGGTGTAGTTCGGGCCATGGTGTACCCCGGTGGGACCATTATGGCAAGCCTGGAGAATATCCATGGCTTCCTGCCCATCCACACACCGCCGAATAATCTAATCAGCGTAAATCCGAAAGAGATAGGGTTCATCCTAGAATTAGTGTCGAATCTCCTTAAAGAAATTCTTTTTCTGCTGGGATGACATTCCTTTAACAAGCACATTCCCTACTAAGTAGTTTGCTATGTCAGCAAACCACAGGGGTTCATTATCGAGATTAAGAGATATCATATTTAGGGACTCGTGTGGAAAATTTTCATTTATTTCCATTCCAACACGGTCCCCTTGATAAGGGTTTTCTAATCTACTTAAATGATCGGCCGCGAGATTCTCTGCTCCTTTTTATCACGAATTTCAATAGTGAAATCCTGGAGCAGGAGAATCCACCGGAGCAACCTCGGCTTAGCATCTTGCTTATTAAAGAGGTATTTTAATGCCGAGTGATCCGTATACACTATGGTCTTGGATAAGACTAAGTAAGATCAAAATTTCTCGAATGCGTACACCACAGCTAAAAGCTCTTTTTCAGTAACGGTGTAATTAGTTTGAGCATCCGATAAGGTTTTACTAGCATAGTGTACAGGCCTAAAATATTTGTCTTTTCTTTGTCCTAAAACTGCTCCAATAGCATAATTACTAGCATCACACAGAAGCTTAAACGGCAAGTCCTAGTCCGGGGATACAAGAATAGGAGCTTAAGTTAACTTCTTTTTAAGAATTTCAAAAGAAGATTGACACTCGGATGAGAAGAAGAAAGGAGTGTCTTTTTCCAACAAGTGGGTCATTGGCCGAGCTATTTTGGAAAAATCTTTTATAAATCTTCTATAAAAGCCAGCATAACCCAAGAAGCTCCTAATTCCTTTTATCGTGGTCGGAGGAGGAAGTTTTGAAATTACATCCACTTTAGCTTTATCAACTTCAACTCTATTTTTAGAGATTTTATGGCCGAAGACAATGCCCTTTTTGACCATGAAATGGCACTTCTCCTAATTTAGAACTAGGTTGGTGTCTTCGCACCGTTTTAGCATCATATCTAAATGGGAGAGGCACGATGAGAATGAATCCCCGAAGACCGAAAAGTCATCCATGAAAACTTCCATGGTTTTCTCAATCATATCGTGGAAAATAGCCACCATACACCTTTGGAACGTCCCAGGAGCATTACAAAGACCAAAAGGCATTCGTCGGTAAGCAAATGTTCCATAAGGACAGGTGAAGGTGGTTTTATCCTGGTCTTGGGGATCAATAGGAATTTGAAAGTATCCAGAAAATCCATCTAAGAAACAATAAAATTCATTTCTTGCTAAACGCTCTAATATCTAATCCATGAAAGGGAGAGGAAAGTGGTCTTTACGAGTGGCGTCGTTTAACTTTTGGTAGTCAATACAAACACGCCAACCCATGACTAGTATTGTAGGAATCAATTCATTATTTTCATTTGTAATAACCGTCATACCCCCCTTTTTGGGTACGACATGAATTAGGCTCACCCAATGACTATCAAAAATGGGATAAATCAATCCAGCATCGAGAAGTTTTATAACTTCTGCTTTGATTACTTCATGGATTTTAGGATTTACCTGTCTCTGGTGTTGAACAGCCGGTTTAAAACCATCTTCCATTAATATCTTGTGAGTGCAAAAATTAGGATCAATGCCTCGAATATCATATATTTTCCAAGCTATCGCCCGTTTAGAACCTTTTGCATTTGATCCATTTTATTTGCCCGTCTCGGCAACACTCCCTGAGGTCTTTCTATAAGAACCTTTTGCATTTGATCCATTTTATTTGCCATATGAGTGTTATGGCTCTTCAACTGTTGCAATTGCAGATTATTATACTCTTGCATTTGTTGCATCCTAGCCTCAGTCATTTTCATATGTTGATTCATCATCACTTCAAAAGATGGTACATTTGACTGAGCTTGATTCTGATTATATCCATGATTTTGGTAGTAATTATTTCCTTGATTATAATTCTGGCCTCTGTTTTGATTATACCCTTGGTTTTAAGAACCTTGATTATATTGATTTTGGTTCCGATTCTGATTCTGATTCTGATTCATGTTTTGATAATTTTGATAATTCCCTTGATTAGCTCCTTGATTAAATCCATGATTGTTTTGATTTTGATTATTTCTTGGATTAAATCCGGGTGGTCCAAGATAGTTATTCGAACGATAGCTAAGCAGATTTCGGTTACCTTGTGGTTGGTAAGAATTACCACCTTAATTACAGGTTCCCGAAGTAGCGTATACGTCCTGAGTGTAGCCACAGGTGGCTTGACACTCGTAGTAAGGGTGAGGACCACCACACATCTCACAACCATTTTGAACAGAATTAACTTCATTTTGTATAGAATCAGTCGGTCGGTGTAAAGCGAGAAGAGCTTTAACTTGCTTAGTGAGAGAACTAATATAAGCATCTTGAGATGAGCTCCCACTAGCACTTGCAACTTGAGGTTTGTTTCTCGAAGTTTGAAATTTAGATTTATTCTCAATAATAGTCAAAGCCTCTTAGGTATTGTTGGTTAAGAAATTACCTCTAGCTGCAGAATTAAGAGAATCCTGATCAGCTTGACTTAAACTATTATAGAAAGTATCAATCTGATGGAGAGGAGAAAAGCCATGATGGGGATATTTATTAAGAAGATCTTTAAATCGGTCTCAGGCTTCAGCAAAAGTCTCACCGAATCTTTGTTGAAATCTCGTGATTTCATTTCGAAGATTGGTAGTCTTAGAAGGAGGAAAGAAATGGTTCACGAACTTGGACAGAAGATCGTTCCAAGTTGTGATAGAATTTGGAGGTTCTTTTTCAAGCCAAGTTCGGGCTGCTCTTTTGAGAGAAAATGGAAACAACATCAACTTAATAACACCAGGTGGCACTTGATTAAGTTTCACCGTTTGAGTTATTTTCGTAAAGCGTCGAATATGAGAATGAGAATCGTCATTCTTAAAACCGTGAAAAGAGATAGCGGTTACTAGATTAAGTAAATCGGTCTTTAATTCGAATTGATTAGCGAGAATGGGGGTACAACAATTGCATCCCCGACACCATCGGTAGGTGCCTGAAGTAATTCCTCCATCGAGCAGAGGTCGGGAATCAGACCCAGAGGTGGAGCTTGTCCAACCATATCGTCTTCTTCTAGATCGAAAAGGAGTGACGGTTCACTTCGATTCCTTTGACTTATTAACTTTTCGGGATCTTCAATAGGAGATAAAAATCGTCTAGAGGAAGAACGTGTGCTCATGCACTATATAGAAAGATAGAATATAGAAAAAGAAATAAGTAAAATATTTTTGGTTTTTATAAAGAAAATAAAATGAAAATATTTTTTTGGATTTTTTTGGATTTTTTTTTGTATTTTATATTTTTAATAAGATACAAAATAACTTTGAAGGAGAAAGGATCTTCAAGGCGTCAACCATGAAACAAAACGTGATGATCGTAACAAAACCTCCCCGGCAACGGCGCCAAAAACTGATTCGCACGAAATGTGCTCGTCGAGTAATAGTATAGTATAGTAGTTCCCGTAGGATGTGAAAATTGCTTGAGGTCAAACAATAATCAATCTTCCGGAGTCGAAGTCCCAACGAGGTTTGAATTGAAAACTCACGATTATGTTTTCGAAGAATAATGCTTGATTATCTTTTTAAGGTTTTTGATTTAAAAAACTATTTTTATTACTAAGAAAATTATACTAAAATTAAACTAAACGATTAAGCTACGAGAATTACGCTAAAATGATCTAAAAAATTATAAAGATGCAAATGCTTGCTAAGTGATGTAAAAGTTCATTAAGTGTGAATTAAGGTTCATTAACGAATCAACTTCCTTAGAAAAGATAATTATCTCACAACGTTGGCTTATTTTGACAAAAACCTCTTAAAAAGATATTGATTACTAGATGTGTAGTTTAACTATTTCTCCAGATTTTGCCCTTTAAAACATTTAAACCACAAATCTAAATAATCTAAAATTATTAATCAATTAAACCTTTTTTTAAATCCACACTTAATTCTTAATTCTTAATTCATAATTTCACTTAACAAGCACTAATTAAACTACTCGCTACTCATAGTGATCAAATAAGCAAAGCAAAACATTTTTATTCTAAGCTACACTAATGTATTGAAAAAGGATAGAAAATGGAACCGAATTGAAGACCCGCAAATAAACGAATACCACCCGATTTATTTAGCTAAAGCAAATAATCAAATTTGGTCTAGCTAAATAAACCCTTAAGCTCTACGCCTCATGAGTAGACCGGTACCAAAATGACAAATCAAATACAAACTGTTAAGATATAACAGTTATACTAAACTTGCAAATTCAATAAATCTATTCCACTCTGGCCCAACGATTAATTTACAAACCAAACGCAGCCCAGGCTTTCCTAATTACGGCCCAATTACTAGTATGGGTCCTAATCTTAGTCCAAAATGCAGGCCCAAGTTAAATTTCCACAAACCAAATGCATCCAGTTGACAAAAATCAAATGAGAAACTAGCTTATCTATTTTAATTATCTCTAATAAGCTAAAGCTCGAATCAAATAGGCTCACACGAATAAGCTAGCATACTAATAAGCTTCAACACGGAAATAAGCCACGATTTTACTTAAACGATGAGCACGAGCTACTAGCAAATCTAAAACGAGATTAATAACTATCAAGCACTTACAAATAAGCAATCTCAATAAGCCAGAATTACCATGCATACTAGATGAGCAATTTTAATAACTAAATAAGCACTTAGAACTAGAAACTCTTTAGAACCAAGGCAATAAGCTAAACGATTTTGAGATCTACAACCTAAATGACTAAATAAGCTAGATCTTAGCTTATTTAAGCTTATTACTTGAAAAATCATTAAAAACTAATAGGATTGAGTCATTTAAGCTTAGAAAAGCTTTTAGGAGACAACCTTTTAGCTTTCAAAGAATTTTGAAAGGAATAAGCGAAGAAAATAAGCCTACGAAACCAGCTTATTGGATAAGCACACAAGCGAATACATTAAACGATCAAATAAGCAACTAAAATAAGAAAACCATTACTCCTATCAAACTTAAACCATTCTTATTACAAAACCAGAATAAGCTTGCGAAATAAGCTGAGTAAAATAAGCCAGAAATGAGAAATAAGCTAATCCTAAACAAATATAAGCTATAAACTAAAAACTAAAAATATTAAAACTAAATTCCTAGGTGGTGAAAAGTGAAGGGAGCGTGTGATATTTATAAGGGTGTGAGGGGTAAAATTTGCCAACTTTACAAAGACCACCGCCACATTAATGAGCCAATCATTGGCTAGTAATCATGGGCACACGGATTGAGTACGAGGAAAAATTAATCAAGCCAGTGAGCGAGTGACACGTGTGATTCTCTTTTGCTTAGTATTAACGCATTACTCCACAACCGCTGATCATTTTTGCCTGCCTTTGAAATGAATTGTAGATAATTTTCCACTTACTTGCCAAGTGTCTGATTTTAATTCGTCCACAAACTTTCAGCGCGCAATCACGTGAACTATCCCCATTTTATTTTGATGCACATGATAGTGACGTCATGGTGGCGCCACCCCTCTCTTTTTAACAGTTTTAGACTTAACATATTAGGCTTTATTTTGGGCCTTAGACTATTCATGAGGGCTTAGCAATAATGGGCTGGCCCGGCCCATAAAATGGGTTGCGCGCTGACCCAATAAGGTCCGAGGGCATCGCTGGACTCGTTTTTCCATGCTCTATCCAATGGCATGCTCAAGGATTTTTCACGACTTTGTCTTGATTTTGAATAATAGGCACTCTTGATCGCGATGAACCCGTAAATACCTGTTTTTGCTCCTTTTTCAATCATTTTTACCTGCAAGACAAGATAATTATCCATATTTTAGCATTTTTAGTCCAATTAATAGTGTTTTATGAGGTATTAACGATGTGTGTTTTAGCACACATCATGGGACATTAACTTGACTAGGTCGTGTGCAGATGTCGTTGTATTTGCATGTGTAATATTGAGTTGGCTGATTGAGACCTTTGCTTGTGGTGAGTTCTTGTAGCCCCACTTTTTAAATCTTTTCCGTTGGGGGAAATGATACTCAAATGTGTTTTGAACTATTTTTCTGAACTGTGCGAAACGTTGTTTTATTTTTGGGACAATTATGTGCTGATGACTGCTATGTAAATATTATGTGGATTGATTGTACTTGCATGCATCGAGGAGCATGGAAATGTATGTGATTGGCAAGGAATTGCCATGTCTTATGTGGTCCTGCCCTAATCTAGTGCTCCAGCTGGTAGGCCCTTTAGGTGCATAAGTGACATATCAGAGTTGCGTCTCTAAGAGTATTGGTATATGCTGGTTTGGTGACTAGCGAGGATGCTAGCTCATCGCACATGATTAGCGGGGATGCTAAGTCATGGGTTTGTTTGCATATATCAACTGTCATATTGCACAATTGTCCAACTGTTAAAAATATTGGCACAACGACTGGGTTTTGAATCAAACCTACGAGCTCACCAACATTATTGTTGACATTTTTGAGTATCATTTTCAGGTGAAGTTAATGAACGTTAAGGTTGTGGTGCATGTAGCAGACTTTTAAAGAATCCTATAGGAATCTTGTTTGAGAAGTCTTGCAATTTGATGTATGTTATGGATTAGTTTTCTGAAGGATTGAGGTTTAAGATTGAATGGATCCCTGCGTGGGCTTATGATTGTAATAATTGGCAATTATGTGTTGTGTTCTCGGATGGGACATCTCTCAAGGTTGTTTTGAGGTTGATGGTCATCATGACACTATTATTAATTCATTTTAGTTTTCTTTATTATGTATCTAGTGTTATGATTGATCATTATGTTGCATTCCTGTGTTTCAGCCTATGACGGGGTGTGACAGTTTGTCACGGTTGTAGAAGACCGGTTGTTTTAAAGTTTGATGTTGATCTTAATTCTAGAGTGAAACCAAGATCGTTGACGTAGAATGGAACCATTTCTGAGAACTTTGGATAAGGGACAAAGTGATCATGATTGTTGTCAGTAGCTTGAGGCAAGTGAAAGATTATCCTGAAGTCATCAAGAGTCAGAGTGAGCTCTTTTCTGTCTAGCATAAACTTGAGCTTATTTTTTGATCCATATTCTTGCAAAGTATGCTAGAACTGCCCTAAATATATCCATGGCACTGATGAAGAAGTAGCAATGCTGAATCTGAGTGGATGATTTTGAAGAATATTTACCAGGATTCTGCTCTCATCTGGACACAACGGATTTTCAAGATCAACCTTCTTGTTGGCATCTATAAGAGTATATCTTTTATTTAGTGGACATAATTCATCTTGATGAACATCAGCTAGTCTTTGTGGTTGTGCCATGATGATTACTAAATCAGAGAAGATACAATGTTAGATAACAATCAATTCATTTGACATTTTTGTCTCTTTTCGCTCTGTTTGTTTTATATGTTCTGTCAATTATTTTTTAACATATCGTTGATCAGTTTCTTTCTCATGTGCTTATTCTTTCTTTTTCTAGCACATGCCATACGCTTTATTCGTAATTTTCTTTTGATTTATCTTTTTGTGTGTTATGGCAATTCTTTTTCGAATACACTTTGGATTTGCTTTTTCGCGTATGGTTTTTATCTATCTTTCTGTTTAGAATATCCTCGCCAGAAATTTTTTGTGAAATGATACTCTTTCAAGAATGATAAAGATACTCTTTGATTTTGAATAAGACTCAATTTTGAGAAACTATTTCAATCAAAAATTGATACAACTATCATGATAAAACCGTAATATAATAAATTTTGATGAAACTCAGTTGGCTTATTGATATTTCCGAAAATGAAACACACAAATTCGATAAAAAAGAAAATGTGCATTTTTACACATTGAATTTAAAAATGACCATAATTTCGATAAAATCAAAAAAGTTGATCACTTTTATCCCAAAACCGTGTTTGAGTGTAAAAACTAAACGTTTATCACTTTTATCCCAAACTCGATAAAACCGAATTTGAGACAAAACCATATTGAGTTTCCGAATTTGTGTTTTCCTAACACAATCCTTGATGAAACCAAGAATTTGTGTATCTATTACAACTCTTATGATAATCTCCGAAAATGAAACAACTTCCTAACGAAAACTTGTGTATGTAAACCACTCTCGGTAACACTTTCCGAGTTTGACACAAATCACCTAAAATACGTGTTTTGATAAAATCGAAAACACGTATCACTATTATAACTCGATCTAATTACAAGTTTACTTCCAAAATGAATAAACGATACTAAAATTCTACAAATCCATAAATGATCACTTTCGAATTTGATAAGAACCGAGAGGATCACTTCCAAATTTGCTCAAACACGACAAAACAAGCACATCTAATCCATTTTTGATGTCAAAACCGAATATAATAGTGAAATATGATGTCGAAAGTACTCAAGAAGCTCAAATAACACACGAACACACTGAAATCCACCGAATATGAGCCATGTGAAACCCAGACATGATCTCGATCACAAACACGAGCACTCTTAATCTCTAATGGTGTATGATACGACTTGTTAGGTCTCGTTTTAGCTTGAATCACATGATATAGAACAATGTAGAATATAGAGAATCAAGAGAGGGAGGCAAGTCTTTCACAATTTCTAAATTTTCATAACAAAAGAGAAAAGAGAAGGAAAAGTTGTTACAAGCCATTAACCACCTAATGATGATTAGGTGGCTATTTATAGGAGAGGGAAGAAAGCTTCTCTTCCTTATTTTCCTATTATTTGCTATTTAGTCCCTAATCTTTGATAAATATGCTATTTTTTATATTTAGCATATTAAACCTTATTACAAGCTACTTTATTCTAAGTAAAATAAAGACTAAGCACTAATATTAAATAAAACCACTTAAAGAATCATAATTGACACTTTTATGATCATAACAAATTTGATCAAACTTTTCTATTTATTTTTAATAATGGACAATTAATTTAAAACATCCAAAAAAGAAACGCGAACTGCTATTAATTTAGGACCGGAGGAGTAATTAAAACAAGTTTGCTTGCCCGCGCTACGCTGTGGGGCATTTGGCGGGCGGTGGTCAGGATTTGTTAGTTATAAATAATCTCATATCCGGTTGGTGTTGTTATGGTGTCGGGTGGCCGACCGAAAAACCAGCCGACCACCACCATGGTGGTGGTGGTAAAAGACTTAGAGAGAGAAAGTTAGAGAGAGTTGGATGGAGAGAATATATGAAAAACACACTTTGATGTGTGTGTCAAATGATTTCTTCCAACACCCTCTCCATGTGTGGAGAGGGTTTAAATAGTTCTTACAAAATGCCCTATAAAATGGCCTATGGTGTGGGCTTACAGTGGGTAAAGACCCGGCCTAACACCATAAATCATACGATTACTAATAAAACTACGAGCTATGCTAAACATGAAAATACATGGGGTGACCGAGTCTTTTTCTTAATCCTAAAAATCTCCCCCTAAGGGAGGTCACCCCAGAAATTACAATTTGAATTTTAGCATTCTATGAGTTGATCTTTGACTCTAGCTCGTAGTCTTTGATTCTTCAAGTGATATCTTTATACAGCAAGTAGTGATCTTATAGCATAGTTCCTTTGACTTGTTTTTGACATTGATCCTTGAGCATTCTTTGAGATCATCAGCCATAATAAATCTCTTAATCATCCTTGATGTGAAGTATTGCCTCCATGTGATGTTGTGACCTTCGGCCAGGCATGCTCACACTTTTCTGGGTCATGATAGCAAGCATCAGAGTAGCGGAAGCTGTGTTGTGGGTCTTTCAGCTATCATGATATCTTTGATTAGGAATATGAAGTGTGAGTATGGGGTTGTAAATTGACATGTCTCTGTCCAGCAACTGCTACCGTCAAGATTCCTGCAAGTATATGTTAGTAATAAACACACGAAAGTGTCTTTGTTCACTTTCATTGAATAAGGTTGCAAGAACCACGGTTCCCCGTTTGTCAGTATAAATACTGCCTGTGATCAGGTAAAATTCCAAAGAATCTCATTGACAGGGTTTCGCAGCTGCGCTAGCCGTTCTCAAACCGGAGCGTCTCAAAGTAGACAAAGCACGGAATGAGTGAACTAGTGGATTAAAACCCACTGATTAATAAGAAATTGATTTGAAAATCAGTCGCGTGTCACTCTGGAAAGAGTTTTTGTGACACATCAAGAGTTTTATAATCTAAAAATCAATTTTCATCAGAAACACTTTTGTTTTGAAAGATATACATAGTCAATGTACTTGAAAATTCAGTTGTTGAGCACATCGGACGGTTTTTCAAAAAACTACTCGTCAATTCACTGCCTAGAACAAGTTTGATTCATAAAGAATCGCACCATCGTTTCTTTCCAGTTATCACAAGCTTGATCCTCGAGAGGATCTCACATGTCACCTACCAAGAGCTTGTTTAATGTTGGCTCTAGAAAGATTTCCATCTTCATTGTGAGTACTTTTGTATCACTCGGATGTTCTGGCAATATCTCGAGGATAATGTGTAGGACATTTAAGATCTTTACTTGTTATCACATTGTGTGATGAACAAGCATAGTTTGTATTAGTGTCCTAACAAGATTTATGGATGATCTCATGGCTCTAGACTCAATAGTGCATCTTTGGTATTTAGTAGTTGGGGGCTGGAGCAGACTGCCACCTTTTCAATATCATCTAACTCGGAGTAAGAGAGATGATAGAAATGTATTGATCTCCGTGAGAAATGAAACAATAATCCTTTGAGGAATCTTGAGTGGCTAAGGAGGGTTGTGCAGCGTATTACTGGGTCCATGATACTTGTCTTCAATGTCAGCAATCAACCATGTGATTCTGACAGCATATGTAGTGACCTGGTTTCTGCCTAATGTTTAAGGAGGGCTGCTTTCATTTCACCATTTATCTTAACATTTCTTTTTCATTCTTCAACCCCTTCAGTATTTATCGAGACTTTATTACTAGTACCTTGTTGGCTATGTTCCAGTACTATCTCCATCTCAGTCTGCACTATTCCTTTATTCTCACATAACTCCTTTTGTAATCATACCTAAGGACTTCTACACTAACTAGTGGATTGTCCTTGGGTAGATCCCTCCGGCTCTGGCGGGATCGTGGGAACGAGTACCTAACCTTACCATCCTTATAACTCTGATAAAGTAATTACAAGCTCGGTCATTGGTATTTCTACAATTCACCTTGCCATAAAACCAGTTGAAAATCAATCAAGGTACATGCAATGTAACCATCAAAGCATTAGTACCTCGATTGTTTTGATTTATGAAACTGCTCCCCCTCAACATGTGCGTCGATATTTGAAATTGTTTGGCACATAGAGGGAGGAGTACCTGCTTGAGTCTTAATAGATCACATTTTTATCAGATTTAATATTTAAATCACGTTCTCTCCTCTGATCAAAAATTTCAAACCCTTTAAGATTTAGGATCTCAATTGATTTAAATATGTTAGAAAATTTGGGAGAAAATGTGGTCTGATTAAATACAAGCCGATATTGGAACCTATATATGCTCCCCCTCAATTAATGAGGGATTCTGTTAGTGTCAGTTATGATGAGTTTATAAATGATTTGGAGTTTAACGAGAAACTCATGAAAAATTCATTAAACTGACACATAACACTGATTACCACACTACTTATTGATGTACAAGATTATGATATGAAAAACAGGACCTGACATGTTTAAATCAAGTATGAATGAGTCATACTGTCCTCTGCAACAGTCTTTTGTCCGTCACTGTTTTCCTTGCACCAACCAGCACTTCTAAACTCCTCTTGAAATGTCTTTCCAGCAAGAGGTTGAACACATTTGAACATGAGCTTGTGTGGTTGGTGGTGTGGGTGTTGATGCTGTCTTTTCAGTAACCATTGAGATAACAGGGTCAATGAGTGGAGTTCGTTGGACAGCAAGGTCCTCTTGATGAATGGGAACATCCACCATTGATTGAATCTCGAGTTCAGCAGATGACAGAGTTAAATTGGTTTGTACATATCCAGCTTGTTTCTCTGCAACTACTGCTTCAGTTTTGTATTCTCAGCTTTGTATTCCTCATCATTGGAGACATCATGAACTTCCTTAATAGATTAAGAAAGTAAGCTGCTCGAGCTACCAGAATTGTCCTTTGGCTCATCGGGAACCTCTGGAGTAGTACCAGATCCTTCACTTGAACCTTTGGAAAGTTGTTGAATTTTGTGGTCAAGCAAGCTTATTCATCTTTTAGAAGCTTCAACAGCTTCCCCCCTGAATCAGCAATCCTTTCTTATGTAGATTCATGGCTAACTTGCATGCCGCATTAAGAAGACATGATGTGTAAAGTCCAAATATCCGAAGTACACAATTAATTCGAAACCAAAACACCAAAGTCAATTAAGACTCGGATATCTGAATTTCTCCTTATATGATAGAGATGATATAAATTGAAACACCAAAGTCAACTAAGACCCGGAAGTCACAATTATACCCTCTAAATAGCCGAAATGATAACACCTAAGGCAACTAAGTCCCGAATGTACACATTTCTTCTTGCAAGATACTGACTATCTAAAGGAATTCACCATATTATCAAACCTACGTGTCTCTTTTGTCAACACGATACTACTCTTCGAAAATAAGCTTAGTGATTGATTATTTCCAAACAAACCTAAGCATTTTAAAACTATGAGGTGTTGGCAATATTGATCGAATGTAGTTATAAGCCTAAGCCACTAGTCTTGAAATTATATTTAAGCCTCTAAAGTTAACAACTTATGACAAATGAAGCCCTTGGAGTTAAAACTCCCCCTCAAATTATTGTCCGTTAAGTTAAAACTTTTTCCATATAATTACCGTGACATGTTGAAGATAATTCGAAAACACTTTCTCCCCCTCGAACAAAGACCCGTATTCTATTTAAAGATCTATTGTATTTATTCGAGTGGTCGAGATTTCTTGAAAATCTGTTTGTAGTGTCGAAAATTGATTCTGATTTGATTAGAACACTTTTCAAATGATTAACCCGAACTTGATTTATGAAATCAATAATTTTGAGAAAAAATCGTTCGGGTTATAAAACTTATACCACTGGCAATCTAGAACCTTTCTGATGTACGTTAAACGAAGTAAGTACCTAATTGCCATATGTTTCATTCTAAGTCCTAAAGGTTGAGTCACATAACATCTAAAGTCTAAATGAGTTAAAATTAATTAACTCCCCTTTAAATCATGATTAGTTATTGTCAAACCTTTTCCGTTTACTCCTTGATTATTCAAAAAGATCATTTTGAAAGAATTATTAGCACATTTCTCCCCCTCAAATAATGTCCCGTTTTCTATTTAAAGAGCTGTAGACATTGTTTGAGTGATAGAAAATTCTTTTAAAAATCTTTTTCTGATGAGAGACTTAGATGACTGATTTAGCTTTGAAAGACAACACCTTTTCCACCATGGTTAACACAAATAATTTTTGAAGAATCATAGAAGAAAAATTATTTGGTTAAAAAGAAGACTTCTCTTCTTTATCAAGAAATAATGCACTGAAGCGTACATTAAATCGGAGTTGCATGGATATAAAGTAATCCATGCCCGGGAGAACTTAATCACCCGTTGTTAGGAACAACCGTCTTTTTGGCGACGTGCTTTCCTCATTTTGAAGACCGGGTTGCAGTCTGAAATAACTGCAAACCATTTTTGACATGTTTTGAAAAACATTTGAAACTTCTGTTCGAACTTTATTTACAGCACCGTGTCATTATTGAATGACATTTCTAACGCCGTAAATATTATCGATGCCAGAAGACATGTCATGAAAAACATATTTTTGGTATTTTCTGATTTTATATTTTTGTATTTTGTTTTTGAAAAGTTTTATAAAAAAATGAAAATCTTTTTGTGTTTTTCTGGTTTTATATATTTACATATGATACATGAAGAGATACCACCATAACTCTTCAGTTGCGTCCGCCAGCTTTTTCATCGTTTCCGGAGACATGCTTTGCATTCCAACCTTTTTCATGAGAAATTCAAGTTTTTCTTGTCCTAAGGTTTGGAGAAGATATCTGCAAGCTGAAATTCTGTACCGACGAAGTAAAGCTCAACCACTCCATTTTCCTTTTGCTCCTTGATTTGCCTTGTTTTTCAGAACACCTCCCAGTTCATCTAATTTCACCTTATAAATCCACTTCAAGGTAAAAATCATCACTTGATCTGGACGAGGTACTAGCTTCCAAATCTCCAAATGTTCAAACTCATGGAGCTCTTCATGGCATCAATCCAACAGGATTTGGTTAATGCATCTTTATAACTTTTGTGTTCACTTGAAGAGAGGAGAGCATCATAGTAGCAGAACAGGGCTTTGGTTTGTAGTAGGAGTCTTGTGGATACCGGTCTGGAAGGATCACCAATAATCTTGTCAAGCGGATGATCCTTGGTCTATTTTTCGATGTGCTCTTGTGGTTGATTTACTGAATGCACGTAGGTTGGGATAACAATTCGGGAAGAGGATTCTTCAGAACTAGGTTCTGGAATTGGAAGACCAAATTACAGATCATTATCCATGTGTGCAAAACAATACCATGATCATCTTCTTCAACACTAGTAGGAATAACATGAGATTGTGCTTCTTTAATGGTTTGTGAGATACTTGTAGAAGGTGTATCTTGAACAGCAACTTCAAGAACAGGTTGAGCAACACTTGGTGAAGGATTAAAGTACTCATCAAACATTGGGCAGAATAACGTATCCCTGTCATTCTTTGTTGGTGGAACATTAGGTGTTGGAGAAGGAGGTTGTGGTACGAGCCCTGAACTGATAGGTCCAGGCGTCATAAGTTGATGCCCGAGTCCTGGACTGATGTGTTCAGGAGCCGTATGACCATTTTCAAACATTAATCAACATGTAGTTAATTCACACTTCTCCCCCTCAAAAATTGCATATGAGGTTGCCATTTTTGATTGAACAAGTGAATAACGATACAGTCCAAGGTACGTTGACCCACTTGATAACAGAACGAGCATGGAACAAGCATGAGTCATGTTGATAAGAATGGTCAAAAACAAGAAGATTTCTCTTCTTCTGAAGATAAAGCGCACTGAAGCGTACACCTTTCTTTTCTTTGAGCAGCGGGGCCTGAAGCGATGTCTACAGACGCCATTTTTTCGTTGAAGAGCGAGGCCTGAACTGATGTGAACCGATGTCATTTTGTCGTTGAAGAGTGAGGCCTGAACTGATGTGAACAGACGTCATTTGTCGTTGAAGAGCGAGGCCTGAACTGATGTGAACAGACGTCATTTTGTCGTTGAAGAGCGAGGCCTGAACTGATGTGAACAGACGTCATTTTGTCGTTGAAGAGCGAGGCCTAAACTGATGTGAACAGACGTCATTTTGTCGTTGAAGAGCGAGGCCTGAACTGATGTGAACAAACGTCATTTTGTCGTTAAAGAACGAGGCATGAACTGATGTGAACAGACGTCATTGTTCATGTGCATCAGATTTGAAACCCTTGAACCACTGGTTTATGAGATATCAGTCTTTTCGGCAACCAAACTTTAAGTCATTCCTTTATAAGATTACAAGATGTACCTGCACTTGAGTTAGTAGTACCTGCACTGACATTAAGAGTTTGATCGCATTCATATGGGTTAGTGATATCACCATTTGAACCATTTGGAGGTTCACTGTCAACTTTGGTTGTGTTATCGGTGAACATCTTTCCAGTAGGTATCCACCTAAGACCAGCAATCTTGAAAATTCTACCCGTCGGTTTCCACCTAAGACAAGATCTAGGAGTGTTTGGTTTCTCATGCACAGCGGAAGACTTCTTGGGAGAAAACCTTTGTCCTATAGCAATCTGCCTACCAGGTTTCTGAGTATGACTCTTTGGTTCTACGGGTTTGTTTTTGTTTCTAGTCTTAGGGGATTGAACCTTAGCACGAGAATCCACCTCTTTCAGGAATTTTGTTATACAATTATCATGATTTGCATTAAAGACACATTTATGACACGTAGAGCAAACAAAGTGTTTGGAGTCAGAAAAAGAACTAGAATTCCTAGAGTGATCTACTAGCGACACACCATTTGACATTCCACAACTACTCTTAGATACAGGCAAACTCCTAGATATTTGATTGTTGCTCCTAGGATTTGGTTTGCTACCATTAGTAGTGTTTTGTAGACTAGTAGTATGCATCACACTAGGTCTTGAATTCCTATTTCTTTCTTGTGTCTTTTTCCTAGCTTCCTCTAGATAGTGATTATGAGCCATAACACTTGAACCATACGGTTCTTCTTGACTATTCCTAGATGAGCCAGGTGCAATCACGTGATGAGGTTTTGCAAGGACATATTCTCGAACTTTAGGCAAATAATGAGGAGTGACTGGTTTTGACAAAACGTTAATCACATCAACTTGGGAGGCAAACCGTGGTTTTGAAAAGTTAGGTCGTTCAGATTTAAACGCATTCGGTTGTCTAACAACTGATTGGTTTCTGGGTGGTTGTAAAACCGGTTTCCCCAAGATTGATGGTTTTGCAAACTTAGTATCCACGCTATTTCCTTTTAACTTTCGTAATTCGTTTTTCAATGCTACATTCGCAAAAACCTTTTCCTGAATCTGAGCTTTTAAATCAGCATTTTCAACAGTCTTACTATTTACTTGAGCAATCAGTGAGTCATTATGATCTTTCGTCTGAATTCGTGTCTTTTTGATAGAATCATAAAGATCTTTGTAAGTCTGTGTTAAATGCTCATTTTCCTTATTTATCTTCTCATTCTCTGCAAGTAATTTAGCCACACTACTTTCTAGTTCAATGTTTATTGTTTTCAAAACATCAATGTCATGTTTAACCTTGGGTTCATTACTTGCTTCCTTCACACTTTTAATTTGATTCTTCAAGTTGCAAATTAGTGTGGTTTTGGCCTGTAGCTGAGCTTTCAAATCATTGATCTCAAAAAATTCACGAAACTCAGGAGACTCCTGATTCTTACATGGTTTGTTACTTTGAAAACTTTCTTCCTTTTGTTGCATTGATATTTCAAGTGAAATACAATGTTTTTCAAGTTGTAAAAATCTGTTTGAAAGTTCATTATAAACTTCTTTTTCAACCACGTCATTCGTTTTGAGAAACTCAGCCTTAAGCAAAGGACTTTTTACTTGATCATGTTCAGCATCTTAGTCAATCTCTCCTCCCCTATGACACATATTTGTTGAATCAGGAGTGGTATTGCTATCAGCCTTTTCCAACAGATATGTGTCATAACTTGGTTCAGATTGATTAGTATGCTGTTGTACATTAGCAAGGACATTATGTTAATTAGTCAAATGTACCTCAGCAAATGGCACTTGGTCATTTACTGGTCTGATATCTGCATCCACAACATGTGTGATATAAGTCCCTGAACTGCTGCTTGTAATATGCTCATCTAACTTTGTCCCACTGTATTCTGTAACAACTAAACTAGCATCAAATGCTTTAATCGAAACAACCTTACTCTCTCTTGACTGCATTTGTCTTTCCTTCATCCTTCTATCATATTGTCTTTTATGATGTGTTCTTTCAGCAACAGACTTCTTAACATTAGCCATGTGTAGGAGTAGTGTTTCTCTTAACTGTTTAACTTGGATTCCAGTGTATTCAGCAAAAAGCTTCTTTGTCATTTCACTGTCATAATCCAAGAAGTGCTGCCAATCGATGAACTTCTGAAACTGATTGTTGAGCACCCAAAATGCAGCCATGGATTTATCTTCTTGGAATTCATCTTTGTCAAGCTGTCGTTGTAATTGATCCAAGTTAAGGGACATCGTACTTGTGAAAGTCTCATTATCTTGACCAAAGAGTGTCATGAATGCACGCTCGGATACTCTCATGGATTTTGATTCATCGTATGAAAGAACCTGAAGAAATGAATGAAGTAGCTGAAAAGATGTCATGCAACTTTCCTTTACATTTTCTTGCATTAGTTGCAACTGATGCAATTCTCTCTCTTGAATGTCATCGAAAGCTTTAGACATGATTGATTGATTGTGTTATGATAATCGTTGGATCGGTACAATGATTAGGATTTTTTTTTTTGATGTTTAAAAGTGATGATTGTTTTCTTAGATTAGGTGATATGTTTGTGTTAATTATAATTTGGTTTTTGGTTGAAATGATTTTACGTTAAATGAAGATATATATGAACTTAGGCAAAACTCATGAAGAATCGTAGACGAAATCTCAGTGAGAAGCTTAATACAACAACTCATTGAAGAAGCTTAGACAAATCTTATAAAGAAGCTTAGACAAATCTTAGTGAAGAAGCTTAGACAAATCTCAGTGAAGAAGCTTAGACAAATCTCAATGAAGAAGCTTAGACAAATCTCAGTGAAGAAGCTTAGACAAATCTCAATATACAAAACGCAGAAACAAATCTCAATAGGCAAAACGCAGAGACACATCTCAAGAGATAAAACGCAAGAGACAAAACGCAAGAGACAAAACGCAGGACACAAAACGCAAGAGACAAAACGCAACCAAGAAATGAAATGGACAGAGTCTCCCCTAGGCAAAACGCAAGATAGGTCTTCAACTATGCAAAACGCAGAGGCAAAACGCAGGAGAGAAAACGCAAGAGACAAAACGCAAGACACAAAACGCAGGAGACAAAACGCAAGAGACAAAACGCATGAGACAAAACGCAAGAGACAAAATGCAGGAGGCAAAACGCAAGAGACAAAACGCAGGAGACAAAACGCAAGAGACAAAACGCAAGAGACAAAACGCAGGAGACAAAACGCAAGAGACAAAACACAAGAGACAAAATGCAGGAGACAAAAGGCAAGAGACAAAACGTAGTACAGTTGTCCTTTACCAAAATGACAAAACACAGTGTACTTTTTCTGACAAAACGTAACCAAGAATATGCCAATGAGACAAAACGCAATCAAGAAAAATATAAACTTTTTCACCTAAAAACACCTAAAAATCACCCTTTTGAACGTTTTTGCTTGGTTTCTTTTGTACAACTTGATCCTAGAAGGCTATAACAACTATAAAAACACTAACTTTAACATCACAAACAGGAGAATCAAAGAGTGTCAAGAATCAGACCATAAACCTTCAAAAACCAAACTTTTGATCTAAACTAACCAAGAAAATGCACACACAATCTATCTAATCATCCCATGTGCACAGGATAGCCAATTGAAGTGTATTGAAAATCAATAACACAGGTCAAAGGATTATTTGTGTATGTCCATTTCTGAAATAGATAAATAGAGTTCTAGTGAGAGAAAGACACTTAGTGTGTGTTTGTTATACAATGAACAACCAACCCCTCTCAATGGCTGAGAGGGGGTTTAAATACAAGAGTTTATGTGCCCTAAGTGGGCTATGGAGTGGGCTAACATGTGGTAAAACCCGGCCCAACGCCATAATTCATACGGTAACTAAACGATAAATATTAAGACTACGAGTTAACTTATGCTAGACATGACACGGGGTGACCGAGTCTTTTTCATGATCCTAACATTATCTTAACATGATGCTCTTATCATACTAAGAGATGCCATAACAAATATTTTAGATGTAAACATACACAATGATGCCCTAATGTTCATACAAATGGATGCACTAAACAACACAAATAGATGCCCTAACTCAACATGATGCTCTTATCATACTAAAAGATGTTGTAACACATATTTTGAATGCACTAATTATATAAACAAATGTTGTAAACAAATTCATGTGGAAGCCCTCAAACTAACAAATGCCACTTAACATAATAATAATTGATAACTGAATTATGATTACAACGTACCCTAAACAAACAAAGTAACCCTAAATATACACAATGAAACCCTAATTTCAACAAAAGGATGCGCTAAACAAACACACCAGATGCCCTAACTTAACACGATGTCTCTTATCATACTTATAGATGCCTCGTAAAAATAGTTTGGGATTGCACTAATATACAAACCACCGTATGTTAAAAATTTTTTTATGCCTAATCACACTAACAGATGCCCCTATCATAATAATAATCGATAACTGATTTATGCTTACACGTTACTACGCACCCCTAAACATCACAAATACATGCCTAAATGTTAGAACCCAAATAACACTGTTCACTTCAGACTATAACGCAATGGGAATTTTACCTAGAAATATGAAGGAGAGTGGATGAGTCGTTTAAAGAGAGAAACAAGGAGAGGTTAGGAGAGAAGATGGTTAGGAAATAATAAGGAAGGAGAAAGATGTTAGGAGAGAGTTAGGGCGAGAAGGTGTGAGAGGCGAACCGCGAGAGAGAGCGCAGCAGCGGTGTCGCGCGCGTGTAGATATGACGCGCCGTGCGCCGAGCTCTGTGTTTGTTCTCGGTAGATATCTAGTTTCTAGAAGGCGGGGATATTTTATCTTCGAACCGGCTTGGATTGGCTTAGATTAAACCCCGCAACATATACTATATTATGATTTTACTATCGAGCCCTGAATTTCGATAATAACAACCTATACAACGATACAATAATGCAGAACCGAGACAGATAACACGTAATGATGAACTTCATGTTCGATTCAATATTTTGAGGCTAACAATCTCCCCCAAAGTGATCTCATTACGACACTCCTTTATGAGTTTAGTGAGATTGACTTTGTCATTAAGTTTATGTGGTCTTGGTCTTTATTTTTGTCTTCATTGTAGGCTTGTTCCTTCATGCTTTACGATCTTTGATCTTGAGCCTTTGGTCATGTCTTTCACTTTGTCTTATAGTTACAAGATCTTTAAATCTTCTCCTTGGTTGTCTTTAAATGTCTTTCCACTGCGATTCTTTGTGTCTTGACCAACATCCTCAGTACATGTACATCATCTTGACAGCTTGCTACAATCTCCTTGACAATCTTGGTCTTGATAACCTTAAGGAAGATCACTATATCAGAGTTTGCGGAATTCTTTGTCTTTAATTCTTAAGCTATCTTGCTTCTTTGAATCTTGATGCTATCGAAGTCTTTTTTGCTTGAGCATGAACATGTGGTAGTAAGATACGACAACAGCTAGAATGTGGTTTCATCATCTCATCTTAATTATCTCTGAGATAAAACTGTTAGCAAATAAACTTGTTGACGAATATGGCGTTGTCATTCGCACGCGGGTTGGTTGGATTAACCTCTGGTTCTTTGAGACCAACCTGTGATCATGTAGATTTTTTCATATTAGAAGATCTCCCCTTGACGAGGATTTCTAGCATTAAGCGTAAGATCCACTAACACAGATGTATTTGATTCACCATGCTTGCTTGTTCTCATTATCTGGAATGTCTCAAAGCAGACATACAATATGAGTGACTCTGGTGTTATAACTATCTTACCGATAGAAGTCATCATTCATTTACTGAACATTATTGAAACCAGATATCAACAAGTTCGATTCATAAAGTAATCTTGCAAGTCACCTACCGAGGCTTGTTTGATGTTGACTCAAGCAGGGATTCCATCTATTTCATTAAAGAATACCTAAAAGTAACACTCTTGATGTACTGAGCATAATCACAAGGATAATGCGTAGGACTCTTGTTTACAGTTTGTGAACTTGATGATGTTCAACAAGTGTTTGTAGTGGAATGTGTCCTAATGAGATTTATAGATTGATCTCTTGGCTCTAGACTTGATTAGTGCGTTTTGGTTTTAGTAACTCTATGCAGGACAGAAACTGCCACCTTATTCAAACTATCAACTAACTCAGAGGTGAAAAGTTTAAATGTATCGAGTGTAACTCCGTGAAAAATTGTGACAAGATTCTTTTAAGAGAAAATCGAATGGCTGGGAAGGGTTGTGTAATATGCATCACAGGGTCCATGAAGTCATCTTGCTGTCAGCAATCAACAATGTGAATCTGACAGCAATATGTATTGACCTGGTTTACTAACCAAATTATGTGGAGGTCTCGTTCTTCACCCTTTAATCCTACATTTCTTTTCATTCTTCAACCGCTATCAATGGCTTACCAAGAACTCATTACTAATACCTTGTGTGATTGTTTCTAGGTAACTCATCATAGTCGCAATATTCCTTATACTCTCATTTCCAATCATACCTTTTTTAAAAGGGGAATAAAAAATAAAACCTGCTAGTTTTCTAACTATGGTGTGTCCTTGGGTAGATCCCTCCGGTTTTGGTTAGATCATAGGACTAATGCCTAACCTAACCACCTTATGACTTCAAAATCGTCATGAAATTAAGATGTTGTTTGGTAATAAAATCGAACCATAAAACCATTTTCGACTATTCACCACTTGAGTCGATTAGTAGATCACATTTTTAATTACATTCTCCCCTATTTAAAAACTAAAACACTTAGTTTTTGAAATAACAGTGATAAAATTGTTATGAAATCCCATGGGTAGAAAAACGTTTCTTTCATAACTTTTATAATGAGTTAATACATAAGAAATGTCATGTTATGATTTTTATCCAACAACATTAAAACATTGTTTTATTCGAAAAACTCCCCCCAAAAAATAGGACCAATGAAAAAATTATTGTCTTTGAAAACAATGTGAGGGATGAGTTAGAAAACACAATTTTGAAGATACCAATATTAGTTAACATATCTTGAAAAAATTATGTTTCAACCTTTTAAAAAACCAAATATTAGAAACTTCTCTACTAACCCCAAGGATAAGCGCACTGAAGCGTACACTTTCCTTTTCTTGAGCTCAAAACTCTAAATGTCTTGTAAAACCAGCTCAAGACCGAGAAAAGTTGATTTTCTCATTGCTAGGATAAGTTATCTTTAAAGAAAAACTTTCCTTAATTTTATAGTCCAGTCCGTACTGATATTTGAACATAACCATCTAGAACATTAGAAATGAACATGTTTTGAAGCATTTGAAACTCGTCCTCTCGAACTTCATTTACACACTTGTGTCAATGTTAATCGACATTTCTATTCAGGTAGGTATAAACTATATCTATTCCAAGATACAAGTCGTGAAAGAATCTATTGTGGAAATTTTCTATTATAATTTTTTTTGTATTTTCATTTATGAAGAATTTAATAATTTTGTATTTTGCTTTTCCTCAAAAAATATTTACAGAGGCAGTAGTTTTGATATGAGATCAAGCAGTCTCATTTCCAGAAACCTCCAGTTCTGCTCAGTCAAAAACATCTCATACCAATTCGACGGACAAGATACTAAAAAACCTTTCTACAGGAAAGGTTTACGAAAACATATCAGAACAAATGGTATTCATTCTGACAAAATAGTAATTCATTAATACACCTTCAACCTGTTTCCATTATGAAAGTGATACCAAGTAAAGGATGTCTTGCTTTGTACGAAGAGTGTTGTACAGTTGCCTAAATTTGCAAATGGCTTACTGTTAAACGCAGTACAATGGAATATTGATGTTAGTATAAGCCATAATCTTTTGTTGAGTCTCAACCACATTACTTGAGCATAACTTGCTGATAACACCACGTACTCTGCCTCTGCTGAATACAAATTGGAGAGCAGTTTTGTTTCTTTGACAACCAGCTTACTAGCCTTAACACCAAAGGAAACTGTATCCCTTTAGTCAGTGCTATTGTGAGTATGCACTGCATCCTGCAAGATCAACTACTGAAAATGCAGTTTTAGGTTCAAAGCCAGAACACCTTTGATACCGAGAGTCCCATGTTAATGTACCCTTAGGTATTTAAAGATTATTTTAAGCTCCTAGAGGTGAAATTTGTGATGGTCGTGCTTGTTAACGAGCACAATAGCATAACCAGCTGCACTAAGACTGTTCTACTAGATGCAAGTACATGAGTGAACCGATTTTACTACGGTTATCAGTTTGGGTCGCGGGTTCTCCACTCAAGTCTGCATCTAGTATTGGGTTTTGAAGCCAATGGTTGTGACAGTTTTGCCATTCATGCTTTTTTAGAATTCTAGAGCGTACTTGGCCTGATTGATAAAGAAGCGTCGACTTTTGGGGACTGGTGGATCTGAAGTCCTAAAAAGAATTTCATTTCCCCCATTAAGGACATCTTAAATCTACTGTGCATTTACTTTTTAGAGTATTTAGGGTTTGTAGACCTTAAAAATTATGTCATCTACGTAAATTTGCACAAGTAGAAATAACCCGTCCCCGTATCTTATCGTGAAAAGAGTTTGGGTTCAATTGTACATTTAGTAAGAGCCTTTTCGGACATCTGAAATAGATAATTCATCATACCAGGTCTCTTGAGGCATGCTTTAATCATACAAATGCTTTTCTTATAAGGTTGACTTTTTCTGGATGATCAGATCAATAAACCAACCCTTCCGCTGAGCACATAAACCTCCTCCTTTAGTGGAACCATTAATAAATGCCGTTTATTTTTCGTCCAGCTGGTATATTGGAACAGAACCTGTTGTGCTGCGTGGAAACAAAAATCTGAACTGCCTCTAAGCGAGCAACAGGAGCAAATCGATTCTTCGAATCAATACCCCTTCCTGCAATAACTATAGCAACAAGTCTTGCTTATTATGAATAACAGTTACTGATCTTCATCCTTTTTGTTCTTCCATAACCACTTTAGCTTTATAGTCATTTTGCCAAATGGTTTGTCTACGAGTTCCCAAACTTGTAGTCTGTCGAACAGATGAAGTTCATCATGCGTTGCTTCGATCCATGCAGAATCATCCATTGCCTCCATAATGTTCTTTGGTTCGACTGTACTAACTGTGAGCACGAACATACACATTTTTGGATCTATGGCAAGCTGTCGCCTTGTTTGCACTAGATTTGTAGGATTTCTAAGAACTTGTTCTATTGGGTGGTTTTGGTCCATCGGTAATCATGACTTTGTGGTTAAAATGAATGCATATTTGTATTATCAAAGTTGCGTAAGGAAGACTCAACAGTGTCTTGTACCGGTGTACAAAAAGGATTGATAAAATCATCTTCGTGAAGTGATGCATTCGCTGCTTGATCACTATTGTTTTTCTCAGCATGAACATGTGTTGGAGTGTAGTATCCTTTAAACAATGGATTGAAGAGAAATTTCAACTCTTGTTGTGACGAATCTGTCTTGTCTGCTGGAGGAACAACATTCTGTCTTGGGGGCACGGGGCCATAGTTGTCATAATCTGACGCCTTTTGTCTTTATGGAACGAGGTATGAGGAATCATTATCAACAAACATCTCTTGTTGTTGGGGCGCGAGGTCTGAACTGTTGTGGTCAGACGTCATGGTAAAATGAAATAAATGTATGGTAAAATGAAATAAATGTATGGTAAAATGAAATAAATGTGTAGCCATTTAATTAGAGAAAAAGGATAAAAGATGGGAAGATGTGTGTGCTAGAGAGAAAACACACACACTTACACCTTACATAAGTGAGCTTCACCCCTCCATGGAAGTATGGAGGGGGTATTTATAGTCCCGACATCGACTAGCTAAACTAACCCGATACGACTATAAATGATAAATGTAATTCCGGATTAGTCAACATATTTTAGGGCTAACAATCTTCCCCCAATATATGGACATACAAAATTACTTACAATGTTCCTAACAAGTACACATACAATTAAATAAAGTCTTCCAAAGCGCTTCCAAAGTTGAAGTTGTCTTCTGAGTTCTTTTGGTCTTGAACCTTGTACTCCAGCTTGGATCTTCATTGTCTTTACTTGTTCTGGAACCATTGTAGTATGCATGAGTTGGATTAACTTCCCCCCAATTCATGCAGCATTTCTTGAAATGCTTTCTTCATAGACTCTTTTTTGGCGAAGTTTCTGAATTAGCTTCCCCCCAAACCAACATCCCTATCTTAAGCAAATTCTAAAACTTTGATGTAGCTTGAACAATATTCTACTTGTCATTGACGTGCACAACGGAATTTTATAGAAGTCAAACCACACCAACGACCACTGCTTCTTGTCATTAGGGCTTGGTGAATATTCGTTCGGGGGTGTATGCGAGAAATCAGCAACTGTTCTTCTCATGTTTGCAGAATACTTCACAAACCATTCTAAGTGAAGTAGTATACACTACTTTCCCCTGAAAGTTAACATGGTACCATCAAAGTCAACTAAGTCCCGGATGTACACATTTTTCCCATGATGGTTGCGAACTCTCGGAAGCATCATTGTCGTGTACGTCCATATACTCGAGAAGTTCTTGTCTAAAGCACAAATATTGAAATCCAAGCGAATCATTAGCCTCTTGACTTCACAAACCGTAGAGGAGTTGAAGCAAGAATCAAGAACACTTGGTATAATCAAGATCTTGTAAATGAATGTCATTGACGAACTTTGAAGATTTTGCTTAGACTGTGAAGTATCATTGTCTTGGAATAGCATAAAAATACCCGTGAGAAGTGCTGATTACATCTTAACCTTTAAACTCTCTTGCTAACTTACCAACCTCGTATTCTGTCAGCTATTGTTGTGATCACTTGATGAAGTAAACTTGATATACCAAACTTGAAAATGAAGTAAAATCCCCTAAATTTGTTACTTAAGCTTGCACTATTGTTGATTGAAGAACGGTGCAAAAAGAGAACCTCTAAGTACCCTATACCCAACATCAAAAGTATAAGAAGTACAACACCTCTTGAAGTTATCCACATCGGCATATGCGTGTGACACTGAGCACTACAACATAACTCATTTAAGTGATAGCTATAACCCGTGAGTACTACAATGTAACTCCTTACATCAGGTATAACTAGATAATCCAAGTCTTAATCATCTGTTTTATACGTTCAAGCAAGTTATCATTGAAATCATGCATCCAACCAAACCCGATTTCAAGATAAAATAAGTAGACGCCTTCGTGAAATCCAACTTCAATCGCAAATAAGGGATACCAAATCAACTTTGTGATCACTTATCATCGTAATCTAAATCTCTAGACGTTTTGTCATTTAAGTGAATCTTTTCAGGATCGTTTTAAGATTAAGTGTTGTTGTTTGTGTGGTGTGTTATTATGGTTGATATATGTCTTATAAGTCTTGATTCTTGATTGTGGTGTTTATTTGTTGTGTAGTTGAGTTGTGGTTTAAGTTCTTGGCTAAAAAATCATTCACCGGAAATGATTCTTTACCGAATTTGAGATCACCGAAAATGATCATCGAAAATGATTTTCGATATTGGCAGAGAATAAGCAAACCGCCGCCTAACAAAATAAGCAAACCGCTGTGAACTATGAACAAACCGCTGCCTAATTTTCAGTAAACCGCTGCCATATTTATTTCCAAACCGCTACCAAATAAATTATTCAAACCGCTAGGTAGCAAGTGAGCAAACCGTTACGTTTAGTATTGGCAAACCGTTGCGTACTTATTGAGCAAACCGCTGGCATAACTGTTAACCAAACCGCTGGCCCTATTCTAACATGATAAACCGCTGGAAATAAAATAATGACAAACCACTGCCTATTCTTAACCCGGTAAACCGCCACCAACATAAAATGGCAAACCGCTGGTTGTAAAAATAAGCAAACCGCTGCGGTTAGAGGCAAACCGCCGTGGACTTAGCAAATCGCCACTGAGTTTTATCAAACCGCCGTGACTTAACCAAACCACTGCCTATCTTGTATAACCAAACCGCCACTTACCTTTTTGTGGTCAAACCGCCATTGACTTGGTCAACAAACCGCCGTTTACCTTTTCATTAAAATACGGACCTGGTCTCTTTTTCTTCACTTTTAAATGATTTTAATAATCAAACCGCCACGAAGAAAAGGATTTAATACACAAACCGCCACGAAGAAAATAAACTCAAAATAAGCTTAACTTAATCAAATAAGCTATTTAACAACTCAAATAAGCTATAAAGGCTTAAAACTATGTGCCTAGAAGATTATTAAGCACAAAAGTATACGTTTTTCCTTGTGATTCTTCAAAACCAAGTCAAACCGCCACTTAGAACTTTCAAAATAAGCCAAATAGAATAAGCTTCCAAATCATACCTTAGCTTATTTTTACCACGAAATCAAGAAACAAATAAGCTATGTTAGCCTTAATTATATTAAGTCAAACAAGAATGTTATCGGTCTTACAAAGTTAAACTAGGTCTTGTGTTGTAATAGGCTAGTCGGGTTTAACGGGGTTGGACATTAAACTAATATTGTCTATGTATCGGGCACAAAGCCCACGTGAAGCTAAGCCCAGCCCATTTAGAAGCCCATATGCCTCACTTAAGGCAAAATGGTATAAATATCCCTTCACCACACTTGGTGAAGGGTATTGGTTACATTTTTCTCACATTTGTAATCCTCCAATTCTATCTAATCTAACTTTCCTAGTTTCTTTCTCTTTATCTTTTTCTTTCTTATTTAGCCGGCTCTTTAAGAGCTTATTGAGGGCTTATTCGAGTTTGCTTGTTGTTGTGAAGGATTAATATACGACCAACATGTGGTATCACTCGTCAAGGGGTGTTTAGTGGTTGATTTTTTGTGTTTGTTTCTTTCTTTTTGGTTCGACTAGAAAAGCAAGAAAACACCATGGTTTGATTTTTATCTCGTGGTTTATGTTGTTAAAGTTTAGTACTTTCGTGCTTAGAACAAGCCCTTGTATCGTTTCTTGAGGTTCTACAGCTTATTCCGTGGCCTAGACGAAAGATTATAGATTTTTTCTTTGTTGCGGTTTGCCTAAAAGTATCATTCTTCGTTGCTTTTTGGTTCGGGTCACACCTGCATTTTGTGCTTAAAGACAAGAATAGTACGGTGTGAAAGTGACCTGTGGTCCAAAAAGTACACATGCGTTTTGCTCAAGAAGGTTGCGATTTGCCCAAGACTTTGCGTTTTGGTTCTCAATTGTTGCGTTTTGTCTACACAACAAACGACTACGATTTGCTCTTGCGTTTTGGTGTTGCGATTTGCATGATTGAAGACCATTTTGCAAGCAAATACAAACGTTATGCTGCCCAAGTCGCAACAAATATTGCGTTTTGCCTAGAAACATTGCGTTTTGTTCACTGCATTTTTTCTCAAGATTTCATTGCGTTTTGTGTCGGAACTCTTGCGTTTAGTGAAGACTGCGTTTTGTCTCGGCAATCTTGTGTTTTGTGTTGACTGCATTTTGTCTCTACACAAGTGTGTTGCATTTTTTCCGACCAACTATTGTTGCGTTTTGCTTAAGATTGCGTTTTGTCTCATTGCAATTAAGACATTGTGTTTTGTCTTAACACTGCGTTTTGTATCACATTCTTTTGGACTTCAAAATTTCAAACAAACCTCAAGGACTATCTTCAAGGACTTATAAACTTCATTTGGACTTAACATACAACCAATCAAACCAACAATCAACTTAATCATACTTGAAACGTCAATTATTTATTCATTTACAGTTTCTTCTTGATTTAGTAAAATCCCACGAAAGAATTCTATTTCTCTGTTTAATCATAGAATTGTAAAATCCCGTAAACATTAATTCATTTAAAACCACAATCAATCACTTACATACTTAAGATCCGATATCCATTTACAACAACAACATTCATAATGTCAAATTCAAATATCAATTTGCAAACTCAATCATCGAATGCTCTTCATAATGCTATCATGGAAGCGGGTAGCAAAGATCGTCCACCAATGTTAGCACCGGGTAATTACGTTCAGTGGAAATCCATAATCAAGAGATACATTGACACCAAACCTAACAGTGAACTCATCCACTATTGTCTCCAAAATCCACCATACACGTATCAATGGGCTGAGAAGACAGTTCCAGTTGCTGAAGGTAGTTCTGAAACAACTACAGAGAGGTATATGGAGAACTATAAGAATGTTTCACAAGACATACGCGATCAACTGAATGCCAAAGCTGAAGCCGTTCAGATCATTCTCACAGGGATAGATAACGATATCTACTCCACAGTTGATGCTTGTCCGAATGCATGTGAAATGTGGAAAGCCATTGAAAGGTTGAAACAAGGTGAATCAATAAATGTTCAAGATCTTGAAACCAAACTATATTAGGAGTTTGGAAAATTCACATCACGGGATGGAGAATCACTTGAATCATATTACTTATGGTTTTACAAGATGATGAATGAGCTTGTCAGAAATCAGTGTCATGTTACAAATCATCAAGTGAATGTTCAGTTCTTACTTTAACTACAACCAGAATGGCAAAGGTTTGTGACACTTGTTAAGCAGAGTCAAGAGCTGAAGATTGTCTTCTATCACAAGCTTTATGACATTCTGAAGCAACACCAGAATGAAGTCAATGAGATAAGAGCTGAAAGACTAGCACGTACTACTAATCCACTTGCACTTGTTGCTCAACAACAACCAATTTACCATCATCAAAACCATCCTACTCAAAACACTTAATATTCCTCCACCATATCAAAACAATCTACCAGAAATAGAGGAAAAGCAATGGTTACCTCTTCTGCTCCTACATATGATCCAGAACCTGATACAATACTGAAGATGATGAAATATCAAAGGACAAAGAGATTGACAAACTCATAGCTTTAATTTCTCTCTCGTTTAAGAAAATCTACAAACCTACCAACAACAACCTTCGGACATCATCAAACACCAGTAGAGCTAATCAAGATAATTCTCTAAGAATTAACAGAGGAACTGAGTATGATAATCAGAGGGCAGTTAATGTTGTTGGGGCTAGGGAAAATATAGGTACTCTGGTTGTGCAGAAGTCTGGGATTCAGTGTTATAACTACAAGGAATATGGGCATGTATCAAGGGAATGTCAGAAACCAAAATAAGTAAAGGATGCAGCTTATCACAAGGAAAAGATGTTATTGTGTAAACAAGAGGAAGCTGGAGTTTAGTTGAATGCAAAACAAGCTGATTGGAAGGATGATACTGATGATGAGTCTGAAGATCAGGAATTGGAAGCACATTATATGTATATGTCACAGATTCATAAGGTTACTCCAGATTCAGTTGACAATTCTGGACCAATCTTTGATGATGAGCCAATGCATAAGGTACAAAACAATAATGACAACTATAATGTGTTTGCCATGGAAAATGAACATCCTGAGCAACCTGAATCTAGTAATGACATATATCTGGCGGAACATGGTGACACCAATATCACTATTGATTCATTGGATATATGTTATGATAGAGCTCAGGATGACCAGGATGATACTGATGATCTTGATCAAGAACGTGATTTGCTTGCTTCTTTAATTCAGAAACTAAAATGTGAAATTGATGACAGCAAAAACCGAAATAAATTTTTGGAATCATCAAACAAGGCTTTAGTTGATAAATTGAAAGGTGAAATTGAGGATTTCAAAACTAAAAATAAAAGTTTAGAATCATCAAATAACCATTTCAAAGAAGCAAACAATGAACTGTCTAAGACTAATCAGTTGATGTTTAAAGACCTTAAGAAGTTCCAAGCGGAACTTGATAAGTATAATGATGTGAATTATGCGTCAAAGGTGGAAATTGATTGTGCAAAAGCTAAAGGGGATTTAATGTCATACAAAATTGATTTTGAAAAGTCATCTAATGCATATACTCGACAAATAAATGATTTAAATCAAACGATTTCGGATATGAAAAAGGAGCTTTGTGCACATCAAGAAACCATCTCCATAATGTCACAAGCAAAAGAGGCTCAGATTAAGCTTTACAAAACTCGTGAAGACAAAGAAATTGATAAAGTCATTGCTTTAGAAAACAAATTCAAGGTTTTGAATGATATTGTTTATAAAACCGGCCAATCTGTCCAAATAATAAATATGCTTAATCTTAATTGTAAAACAAGTTTTGTAAAACCTGAGTTCCTCAAGAAAGCTCAAAGAGCGAATCCTCGTCTGTATGATATAGGTTGCTATAATGATAATCTTGCTTTAATGTTAGCCCCTGAATCTGACGAAACGATTCGTCTTGACAAAGAAAGTCGATCAAAATTAAGCGATTTAATCAGACCGTTTGATTATGACAAGTTGAATAATCTTTATGATTTGTTCGTTCCACAACGGGAAAAGTCGCCTGAACAACACTATTTTCCAAAAACGTCAAAGATGAGTCATACATCTTCTAATAATGAATTTTCCAAAGAGTCTTTTTGTAAACAAACAACTTTGTTAGAAAAACGAATGGATGAATCCATTCCTTGGGATCAAAAGTGTAAAAGCTCTAAAGAACTTTTCAAGATTAAAAAGAGTGTTGACACGATTTTTGACGGAGTGGAACGTTGCAAACAAACAATCGCCAAAAGAACATATTTTGGTAACATCGATCCTTTCATTCAAAACACAATAGAAGGAAATTTTGGCCCCCAAATTAGCAGACTCAATGCGGACTTAGAAAAATTTCACTTGTGTTTGAACGAGGAAATGGTTGCTGATTTGAGATACTTCAATTCTCTTAAACATGAAGTAGACACTCTCAAATCACAACTAGAAACTTAAAAAGCACAGTTTTTGAATGAAATCGACCAACTTTCAAGGGAATATTACTATGTTGATCACATGAATGCAATACTTGGTGTGTACACTGATCTGGATGAAGTTACTAATTTGCAATGTGATTACTTGGAAACTTTGGAAAAATGTGAACATCTTGAAAAAGAGCTTTCAAAAAGTAGAACAATGTCAAAGAGTTTTGAAGCACTTCAGAAACATGCGATTAATCTTGAACTTGATTTACAAAAATGCAAAGAAAATATAAAAAATGACAAATCTTTCAAAGAAAATCAGTTAAACAGATTTCTAAAAGAACGTGAACAATATTTTGAAATTCAAGACTTGAAAGCTCAATTACAAGACAAAGGAATTGCAATAAGTGAGTTGAAGAAACTCATAGAAAAGATGAAAGGAAAATCTGTGGAAACTAAGTTTGAAAAATCATCAGTTATTCGACAACCGAATGCTTTTAAAAGTCAAAGACAATCAATTTTAGGTAAACCAGCTATTTTTTTTAGATTCTCTTGCAAAGATAGATTTCTCAAAGTCAAAGTCAGTTACCACACAAAATGTGTCCCATGATTTTTCAATACCAGTCACTACACAGATTTTGCCTCAGAATGTGTTGCCAATTTTCAAGAACACAAAGGTGATTGCACCAGGAATGTATAAAGTGCACACAAAGCCTAATCAAACTAGAACACCTCGGTTGCCTCAAGAAATTAGGAAAACTAACAAACACGTGTCTTTCTCTACAGGAGTAATTCCCAAAACTAGTGTTAGCAGACCACAGCTTAAGAGCAATCAACTGGAAGATAGAGTCATGTCTAACAATAGTCAGGGGAAGAAGCAAGAAGTAGAAGACCACCGTAGGAATTTTAAGTTTTCTAATAATAAAACGTATCAAGCATCATATTTGTATGGACATTTTATAAGTCCGTAGTAGAAGTCCACCATAGGATTATTTTAGTTTTCGAAATATAAAACTTTATAAACTTTGACGTTGTAATGACAGTTTGAATGCTAAGACGCCTCGGGAGGGTGTAACTTTGTCGTGTTACTTGTGGGAAATGTGTGCTGATTGACAATCTTGTTTGTGGTTATTTTTAGCTCGACAAGGTTATGGGTTTTGTGGAGGGGATATTTGAATAAAGAACTTATTTAAACTGTAGTTCTACATTTATATCAATGGTACTACGTGAATTCCAGGGACTAGACAACCAAATGGTATACCTCTTAGTACTAGAGAACCCAAGCATAATGTGGACCCAATCTGTTGCAACATTCCAGTAAGGAAATCGTTGGGCAACAGGACTCCACTACAAGAAATCTAGAAACATAACTAGGAAGGTATATGAGCAAGTTTAGTTAGACATGCAGTTGGTGGTATATCCTACGTACTACACGCCAGGATTAATTGAAACCTAAGTCTAAAATAGGGAAATGTCTAACCCAAACATTAGTATGCCTCTAGGAATGCATCTAGAATGCTAATATTTTGGAACCATTTTTAAACAAAAGGACTCCTAGTGTTCCACTGTGTCCATACTCAATGTCTAGTCTAATTCTTTTGCAGCTCGTAGAGATAGTTCTATTCACGTCGACTCTGGGCATCTATTCTCGCATAGTAACGTAGTGCTCAAAGCACATGACGGAAATTCTCAAACTTCTACTAATTTTGTGTGTGAAATTTCTAGGAATGGTGAAGTTGGGAAATGATCAAATTGCACTATCCTTGGTTATGGAGATCTTGGTTCAAGGAACTATTACTATCCAAAGGGTTTAATAGTCGGGAAGGGACTTAATCATAATTTATTACTCCATTGGTCGAATTCTTGTGATGCGGATTTGGAAGTTGCTTTTGCGGGAAAGTTAGGCATTGTTTGTATATCAGTGATTTTGAAGGGAAAAAATGATCTTCTCACATGTTCTCGTGGCACAGATTTGTATTCCATTACTCTACAAGACTCAACAACTCCCAATCCAATTTACTTAATGGCTAAAGCAACATCGTCTCAAGCATGGTTATGGCATCATCGTCTATCTCATCAAAACTTCGACACCATCAACTTGCTTTCAAAGAATAATATTGTGAATAGCCTTCCAAAATTAAAATTCGTCAAAGATCATTTGTGTTTGATCAAGATTGACTCACACCTTTTAAAATATATATAAATATAAGATATACTTATAATATATAATATAAGGATAAGAATAAAAAATCACAATTATAGTAATCCAGGAGTATGATTCCCGGGTAGTTTCCCCAACGAGGAATGCAATTGAAAGTCGAGTCGTTATGAGAATCGATGCTTGAATGGAACAAGATTATGGCTGGTTATCTAAAGTTAATACAAAATTAAGGCAAAAACTTCAAAACACTTAAGGAAAGACAAATTTTAACTAAAAACGCAAAACAGAAATCCTAAACGGGACCTAAAAACCCTAAATTATCAAAATTAAATCCTAAAATGATCTTTTTGGTTTTTATAAGTCTTAATTGACTAAAAAGCTAGAACAAAGAAAACTAAACTAAAAACGAAGGTGATTAGGGCTTAAAAACTCTAAAAACGTGAACGGGATTCAATCCTGTTCTTTAAAATTCAAATTTTTGCAATTTTAACCCTACGAAATCAATTCTAATTTTCCTAGGTTCTAAATGTTAAAAGAAAATTTTCTAAAAAAGAATAATATTTTTTTGACTTTTTATGAATTAAAAACGATTTTAATGAAATTGAATGTTTAAAAATACTAAACTATTTATAAAAATTCTGAAAAAATCATAAAAAGTAGCTTGAATAGTGAGGAATCTAGGAAAAATAAGCTTGTGAAAACAGCTTAACAAATAAGCAGAGAAATAAGCTAAAACAGCTTATTAACTAAAAAGCCTAAAACTACTATAATGAATAGATTTTGTAAAGTAAAACTGAAAAAGTCCCAAGGGCGAGTGGTAGAGGGTGTGTGTGTGTAAAACGTTTGGGTGTGGGGTTGAGGTCCCGAGTTCAAGCCTTGCTCACCGGGGCTTCCCATACTCCCAAATGTTTTTGCAAATTCCATTTTTTACAACTTTTTATAAAAGCAACAAATAAGCAATTTTTGTAAAACAACCTTTTTTATAATTCACAAATAATCACTAAAATAAGCTAAATAAGACGTAAATGCATTTTACTCTTAAGGGCTTAAAATGCTAACTGTTTGGGCATTTTAAGCACTAATAAGCAAATGAAATCTTAAAATAAGCTAAGACAGATAAAAGGACATATCTAAAAAGCACTTAGGAACAAAAATAAGCAACTACAATAAGCTAGAATGGCAGAAAACTCAAAAAGCTAGAATGCTAATAAGCTCAAATAAGCTTAAACCTAAAGGAAATAACCTAAATGGGACTTAAACTAACCTAATAAGCTATACTAACCTAGAATAAGTAAATGCAATAAGCAAATGAGCCTTTTAGCCAAAACTGATAAGCAAAAAGGCCAACAGGGACTTTTTTAGCTTAAAAATAAGCTAGCAAAAGGATCCTTATGGCTTAGTGGCCTATACCACTGAGAAGAATGGCCAAAAAGCTACAATAAGCAACAATGAAAAAGTATTTTCTCAAACTTTTTGAACACTTAGCAATCTTTGATAGTTTTGGCAAAAACACAAACCAAACAATGCAGGCTATAAAGCTATGATCCTAACTTGTTTTAAGACTTGCACAAACACAAAAACATCACAAAAACTCAAGTTTCATAGACTTAATCACATAAGTAGGTGAAATAAGCTATAAGCTCTCAGATTCAATCAACATGCTATAAAACTTATGATTTCTAGATTCCAACTTAAGCAATGCTCAAAAACAGGTTAAAAGACTTTAAAAATGAAGGTTAACATTTTCTCAAACTTTTCAATACTTAGCAAATTTTTGACAGTTTTGGCAAAACACAAAAATGACAAATGCAGGCTATTAGACTTGAATCCTAACTACTTTAACAATCTGCGATAAACACAAAAACATCACAAAACGACAATAAGCAAGATCACAATCAAATAAGCAAAAAATCAGTTACCAAGCCAACAATTTCAAACCACAAACTCTTTAAACCTTAACAATGAGATTTAACACTTAAAAACTCAAACAAACTGAATTTTTGGACTAATTTAAGCTAAACTAAATTGACTAAAGTGTCAAAATGCAATTTTGACCCATTTTGACCCATTAAAACAGTTATGCCAAACACCCCTTTAACTTTTTGAAACACTTTTTAAAGCTGATTAACAATTATATAAGCAAACTAAATGGAAAACAGATAACAAGCAAATAAAGTTAAGCAATATTAAGCATAAAAAGAACAAGAATAGCACTGTAAATAATCTAATGATTAATAAAGCAATTCAAAAGGCAAACAAGGACAGTTTAACTCAAAAATTTAAATAAAAGGCATAAAAGCAATCAATCAAGACAAATAAGCATAGATAACATAAATAAGCAACAAAAAGCATAAATAAGCAAGAAATAAGCAGTGCTACAGTAGAAATGCAAGAAAATGGAAAATGGAAACTTACAAAGGCCCTTGCTCAAAACAGGGCAAATGAGCTCAAAAGAGCTTATCTACAAGCTCTAGCTTATCAGGATAACAATTATTCCATAAGCCCAAATTCCCAATCGTGCTTATCATCCAAATGCTGAGGTATTTGAGGGTGATATACAATTTTTTTTTGTTTTTTGTAAAATTGTTCTAAAAACTATATATATAAAATAAAAATATTTGCTTATAAGTTTTTATAATAGCTTAAAAACTTTTTCAAGAAATGCTTTGAATACTTTAAAACACAAATTTAAGAAACACAAATTTTAAGCTAAAACTAAAATTTCATTAATTAATAAAAAGAAGCATTACAATGTTAAAAAGATTACAATGAAGATTAACTAGGTGAAAAATTTCAACTAAAAACTAACTGCCAAAAGGCTTATAAGTGAGCTCTATTTATACTAAGGACTAATAAAGTTCTAGGAGGTTTGTTTTATCCTTGAGAGAGCTCTTGCAGTGTTGTTTGTTGTGTTAGAGTCTTCACAGACTCAATCTTGGCCATTGAAATTTGAGTAGTGTCCCATGGTCAGATTAACATAGCCCTTATCTTTTGTCTGTTCCATGATGAATAGGGATGCAAAGGAAATGCCCAGGTGGCAATAAAGTGAGGATAATTGGTCACCAAGGGGGGAGAAAAAGGGGGAGACAGTGTTTGGTCTGTTATTTGGCGGGTAGTGGAGACAAGGCACATGAAGGAGATGTATAGTTGTTCCCGCTTTAATTAAAGTTTGGAGACATGGCAAGAATGGTCCCCCCTGAAAGTGTTATATGTTAATGCATCCATCGTCCTTAAGTTGTGCAACTTTGGCCCTTTTGGTTATAGATGGTTTGCACCGTTAGTCCTTAAAGGACTAACGGGGTAAGGGTTAAGGGGTAACGGGAGTTAAGAGTTTGTTATAAAAGGGGTGATGTTGGTTTGGGCTTGTTATGGGCCGGGGGTTATAAGAAAGTGGTGTTGGGCTTTTTATTGGTTTTAGGTGTATAAAGTATAAGTGAATTATAAGTGGGCTGACCCGGGCCCACTAGGTGGGTACGGGTAGGCCCACTTTTGGCAATTGTAGGTTTTGTTCTGGTTTTCGATGCTTTTTTCCAAGCCACTGTCCCGGTTGACTTTGACTTTTGTTAACTTTGACTTTGTCTTTTTGACTTCTCACGGTCTTTCCGTTCTCGTGCTCGGTTTTGTCGTTTTGGCTTCGATTTTGTCCTTTTCTTAGATATCCGTTACCTGCACAATACAAATGCAAAAAATACAAATACAATGTATTTTTGGTACGTTTTTTTGGTCCCCATTTAAGTCCGTTTTTTAGTGGATAAAGTTGTGTAATTAAACACATACCAAATCCCCCTTATCAAGATATTACCCGTGTCCTCACTCAATGCTTTATAATAAGCACTTAGAAAACTAAGAATCTCAATCCCCCTCGACTAATTACCTCGAAAAGTAGCTAAGTGTTCATCGAGGGGAATGAAAGAATCAATAGCTTCGAAAAGCCCTATTTTTACCATTCTTAAAGGTATACACTTATTCCTACTAATATTTTTGTATTTTTCCCATTTCTCATTTTTTTAGCAACTAACTTATTTGACTTTTGTTATTTTCATAACCGTTAGGGATCATAGAACAAGATGCATTTCGATCCGAAAATACCCCAAAAAGGATAAATTCATCGTCCCCGACTTTTCACTCGCTCCAAACCAAGCTTAAAATGAAATCACTGTTAAATATCAGTTAAGATGCTAACACTACTCATATTTGCAACTTGTGAACTTTTCACTCCCGACAATTAATTATCTTAGGTGCAGTTCTATTTGAATTTCAACCATGATCAACTTTTGCAAAATTTCCTATGCTTCACGTTCCACCCGAGAATAATGATTTTGAAAGCAATCATCCCATGTAGCGACTTCCGTCTCGGCACATCCCAACCTTGCGGCAAAGTGACCAGTCTTATTGACACCCTACAGAGACTAGACAGGACTCACACCTTAGGTTCATAAAACCTCTAGGATTTCCGTATATGACAATAGCTTTTTAAAACTTAAAATGAATTAGTCAAAGTTCCAAAAGCATAAAGTAAATTTAACAAAAAGATATCTTACATTTATTAATTCACATTTAAATATTAAACATAACATTGATGCAATTGTAACCCCCTCACGACCTTATAGAAGGTTGCAACATCGTTGTAGCCAGCATATGCAGGCAGAACTTTATCAGTCTCTCTCGGATTTTATTCTAACTATGGGCTTTACTATAGAAGCTTCAACAACGTTTGTAGACCTTCACAATGCAATCAAACATTATCAGCCCACAGTTTATAATTATTTCTTATTATTTTTTATATTTTTCATTTTTCATCATTTTTCATAATTTTTTTTTCATTTTACTTTATAATATATAGAGAAGACTTCTTTTTAAAAAATTTAAGTATAAATTTGAACTAAGACTAAAAATTTTGCTATTAACTACATAAAAATAGTTGATTTAAGAGTTTAAATCTCCAAAAATAGGCACGTATTATTAGTCCGTAAGGAGCTTATGGGAGAAAAATCCACAAAATTACATACATAGCTCTTAGGATTCCAAATATCCTATTTAGCATCCTACTCATACCTAACTCTATCATTTTTCGTTCTTCGCGAATTTCGCGAACGCTTAGCCAAAAAGTTAAGAACAAGCTAGAGCTCACCACGCTCGATCGAGTCAAAAATTTTATTGTCATCAAACCAACATTAAAAGTCAACAATTGTGAAAAACACTTATTTTATTTTGAAATATTTTAAATTTTTTTTCATTTTTTGAACTTTTGGTGTAAGAAACGGGATTACGTTAAAACAACGGATTGCAGGCACAATCAAATCGATAGGATCCCCCCCCCTCCGCCACACTAGAATTAAAACATTGTCCTAAGTTTTAAGAAGGTCTCAATCGTAAATCCAAAGCCGTTTATTAAGTATGCTAAAAGATAAACGTTAGTCGATAAGATTAGGATATGATTTCCTAAATGAAGCTGAGGATTAGAAGCTCTTGTAACACAGACAAAACCGCGAGCGACGAGAGACTTTCAAATCCGGGCAATCCTGGGACAAATCACAAAAAACACAAGCAAACTAGAGATGAAAGATGCTCCACCTTCTCACCCAGGAAAAAAACACTTATTCATTACTACATAATATAACTAGGATAAGCATGGGGTGCCTCCCACGAAGCGCTTGTTTAGGGTCACTAAGCTTGACCCAATCCCCGAATTCATTTATCCTTGGGGAAGGTTTGGAGATCCGGGACAACCATTTGTGGTACGTCCCCTCCAAAGTAGTGCTTAATTCTATGACCGTTCACCTTGAAGTTTGGCCCGGAGTTTTGGGATAACTCGACCGGCGGCCATATTAAAGACAAGGGTCATATGGTGAACTTCAGACCAAACAAGATTTTAACTTGCCCGAGAAAATCTTCAATCTAGAGTTAAAAAGGAGGACTTGATCACCGACGTTGAAAACGCGGTTTTTTTGATCTTTGAGTCATGGATCCTCTTTGTTTTCTCTTTTATAGATTAAAGAGTTCTCATAGCAGATTAGCAAAGTCGTTTAGTTCATTGAGTAGAACTTTTTCGGGATCACAACCCGCGTCTCAAGGTCAAAGTTTGCAAATCTTCAAGGCCCAATAGGCTTTGTGCTCTAGCTCGATCGGTAGATGACACGCCTTTCCGTACATGATCTTTGTAATGGGGTACACCCTAGGCGGTATTGTAAGCTGTACGGAGTTCCCAAAGAGCGTCATTACTAAATTATCCGACCAAGAGGAATCGGTTTCTCTCTCCGCCTACGGTTCACTTTCAATAATTCGTTTCAAAGCAACGATTGGATACCTCAACTTGCCCACAATTGTTTTGTGGGTGGATAACGCGGTGGATAACGGTGAGTAAACTCCATTATTAATTATGACATTTGCAAACTGGTCGATGTCAAAAAAATGGGTTCCGCGATCACCTATGAATACACTAGGGCACCGAATTCGGCGAAGAGAGATTTAGAATTTCAAACAAGCTCGGGTCGTCGTTGTTGGGAGCGCTTTGCTTCGACCCATTTGACAAGTAGTCGACTGCCATCGAGTAATATTGTGTTTCCCTCGTGAAGACCGAACGGCCCCAGGAACATCGATGCCCACACTTCAAATTTCCGCGAAACTTGGAGATGGAATTTTGTGCCTTTCAATCACGTTGGAAATTTTTTCCTTGACTCTGACAAGTGTCGACATCGGGGTGACAAAGTATGCCATCTCGTAAATAGTTGTCCAGTAAAAATCCTGAGTCAAAACTGTCCTTTTTGGTGGTGTAGTTGCAACCGTAAGTCTCCCCCGGTGGGTCACTATGTCAAGCTATAGGATTGATCAATAGCTTCTTGTCCTGCAACACACCGCCGAAATCTTATCCGCACATATTTTTGAACAAATAGGGGACGTCCCAAAAGTAGTGTTTTAACATACCTTAAAACTTGTTCTTTGTTGGGACGACATCCCTTTAACAAAAATTCCTCGCGTGTAATTTGCAAAATCGGCAACAACGGGTACTTGAGTCACCACAAAATCCACCATATAATGTCTCGAGAGAAATGTTTTCATATATCTCCTTTGGGTCCGAGAACATTTTCATAAGGATCTTTCTAATCGGGAAGATGAATCGTTCGCGAGATTCTCGACCTCCTTTTTTGTCCAATTTACTTTGATTTAAACTCTTGAAGGAGGAGAACCCACCGGAGCAATCTCGCCTTGGAATCTTTTTTAGCAAAGAGATATTTTAGGGCGGAGTGATCCGTATACACAATGCTTTTGTTCAAGATGAGGTAAGACCGAAATTTTTCGAAGGCATACACCACGGCTAACATTTCTTTCTCCGTCGTGGTGTAATGCGATTCCGCCTCGTTCATTGTTTTACTAGCATAGTGTATAGGCCTAAAGTGTTTTTCATGACGTTCACACCGAGATACGCACCTATGGCAAAGTCGCAATTGCACATCGCACATAAGCTCAAAGGTATAGTCGTTTGGCAATCAAGATTGGAGGCTTCGGTAAGTTTTTCTTTAAATGTTTCAAAAGCTTGAATACATACATTTGAGAAGATTAACGGAGTATTTTTTCTCAAGAAGATGAGTCTTAACGGCATCCGATAATTTTGGAAAAATCCTTAATAAGACCGTTCGGTAAAAACGGCAGACCGAAAAAACTCCGAACATAGAATTGACCCTTGACGGTGGTGGATTAGGTAGACTTAGCAATCACTTTACTTTGGCTTTATCGACCTCAATCCAATTTTTTGAAATCTTAATATGGCCAGAGGGACAATGGCCATCCAAAAACCATGAAATGACTCTTTTCCCAATTTAGACAAAGATTGGTGTCTTCGCACCTTTTGAGCATCTTGTCTACACGAGAGAGGCAATTTCCGAATGAATTCCCAAAGACCGAGAAGTCGTCCATGAAGACTTCCATCGTTTTTTCGATCATATCATGAAAGATAACCATCAAATACCTTTGGAACGTACCCGGTGCATTGCATAAGCCAAAAGGCATGCGACGATAGGCGAACGTTCCGTAAGGACACATGAATGTTGTATTTTCTTGTTCATGAGGGTCCGGTGGAATTTGAAAGTAACCCGAGAAACCATCGAGAAAACAATAGTAATTGGTTCCCACTAATCTCTCGAGCATTTGATCCATAAACGGTAGTTAGAAAGTGGTCTTTACGGGTGCTTTCATTAAACTTTCGTAGTCAATGCATACACGCCTACCCCGTAAACCAATCGAGTAGAATTAACTCTATTTTGTTTTCATCATTTTCCACAACGTAAAGCCACCTTTTTTTCGGTACGCAAATGTACCGGGGCTTACCTATGGACTACCGAATCGGGTTAATTAATCCCGGACGTCAAGAAAGTTTTCAACCTCCTTTTTGATGACATCGTGAGTCTTTGGATTCACGCCGTCTTTGTGTTGAACCCCGATTTGTAGTCCTCTTCATAAGAGATCTTGTTGAGTATAAATTCTGGGTTAATACCCTTAATGTCGAGAGTTTCCAAGCTATGACTCACTTGTGTGACGTTCAAAACCTTTATAAGAGCCTTTTTTCCTCGACACTCAATCTTTAGCAGGTATTATGACGGGCAACTTGTCGCGACACCGTCTAAAAATGCGTACTCGAGAGAGAGGTAAGTCCTTAAAGTTTGACCTCGGGTGGTTCATCATTAAGATTTTATCATTTTTAGCTTCACAAACTTTAAGTTCTTTCGAATTTCGGGCAAATAATTTCCTTGAGTGGGAGGGGGTAATGATGGATCATCATTGAGAAATGATTAAAAAAGAAGAATGTCCCCCTCCGGGTCATAATAAGAGTCAATCAATTTCGGTGAAAGTTGGATCATCTTCTATAGCGAGGAAAGCGACGACTCTCCTCGAGAAAAAGATCATTATCCCCGAAGGGAGATGAGAGTCGGGAAGAGGAGAAACGATCGGGTCATAATAAAGGAGTGGATTTGCCACTCGCGATCACCATCGGAGAAACCGAGAACTTCTGATAATACTCCTCACAATGCCATTTCATGGACTCGATTTGTTAACACGAATTACATCATAATTAGAGAGTATCTCCGAATTTGATTTCAAGATTGAATGTTAGGACTTCTTTTCTCAACACGAAAGTTAATTCTCCTTCTAACACACATCAATCAAAGCAACGTCCGATTTTTAAGAAGATCTCCCGAGAATTAGGGAACTCGAGGATTCGTGCATCTAAAGTCTACGACTACAAAGTCTCCGGGAATTGGAACTTCCTACTTTTACGTCGACATCTTCGGCGATATCCGATTGGATTGGGTAATCAACTCAAGAAGTCATACAAGTAGGAAGTGAGTATCCGGAAGAGAAAGCTTTTTCCACACGAAAAGCATGAGAAAATAATGCTAAACGCAAGAATCGGCCAAGGCTAAGCACTCTACCCGTTTTTCGGGAAAATCACACGGTATGAGAAATTTGTCGGTGTCTCCAAGTTTTTTGGGTAACTTTTTGAGGAGAACCGCCTATCAATGCTCATTCAACGGAGTTCTAGCCATTTCACTTAATTTTTCTTTGTTTCCAATCAAACTCTTAAGTGTAGAATTAAAGCATCCGTGAAGCTAATTTCGAAATGTAAATCTTGAAAGATTTGGTAAAATTTCTTAATTTGATTGTTAGCTTTTCGCAGGATTCTTTGTTCATTAAGTCTAGACGGATATGAATTGAATGGTTTCGAGTTTAGGCTTCGAAACACTAACGGAGCAACAAACGGCTCAGAATTTTGATACTTGAGGTTGAACTTGGACAACCGTAGTTGGACGTCTTGGTACTTCCGTTATTAGTAAGAAGGCAACGTGTCCCTTTGTCACCTCGGTTTCACACGTTTCACTACTTTAGGAGGAGGAGAAGAAGTATAGGAATCGTGGGTCCTTGATAAGCAACACCGCTTCGGGTGGTAATACCCTTCTAAACTACCTTTGGTTATGTATGGTATTACTAGGGAAAAACCCGAGCCCGAAGTTAGAAGCGGCATTAGAATTTGCGATTTATGGAGAGCAAGTCCGTTAAATTGACATTGGCTTTGCATGTTTTGCATAACCACCGCATCATTAGATTTGACGTATCTATCAAAATAGTTTTGACACACCTTGTGTTTTAGGAGCCATAGCTTGGTAAAGGTGGAGTTGATTAACCTGGGGTCCGCAAAAATTTATCCTTGAATTATCCGGTGTTGTTGAGATTTGGGTCCTTCGTTTTAATTAATTCCCGCCGGTTTTGGTGTAACGGTTTTGATTATTTCCTGTTTTGTTGAACAAGTGGAAAACCGGAGGTTCGAATTTGATTAGCAATCGTGGCTCGGTAACGGTATTATCCATGTTGTAATTAGACCGCGGTGGCTTTTGGGAAACATATTCTTGAATATTGTCACGATAAAAGTTGCCAACGGTGGCGGGACAATTTCGTAATAATACAACCACCCGCAAGTAACACAACTTTCCTCGATCCTCTCTTTTTACGGTAGCGGTAACTTGGGATTAGTTTTTTCTTATCGAAAGTTAAAACTTTCACCATATCACAAGATCGGCAAATAGGGAAGAAATACCGAGGGTAAAGAGCTCGAACTCACTTTGGCAACAACCGGTGTTATGTTGAATTACGAACTTTGGATTTGCCTCATCGATGATTCTTATGGGCAATCTTCTCCGTCGGATATTAATCCAAAAAGTTACCACCCGCGGCGGAATTCAACGAATCTTGATCATTAGTTCTAAGAAGCATTACATAGAATTATCGAGTTAGTGTAATGTCCGAAAATCCATGATGTGGCATGCCGAAGAAGATCGTGAATCGGTCCCATGCCTCCAAAAAATTTCATCAAATTGTTTGTTGAAATCTTGTGATTTCATTTCGTGAAGATTTAGTTGTTTTGGAAGGAGGGAAGAATTATGTTGATAAATTTCCCCAACAAGGATCAACCCATGTGAGAATCTATACGAGGGGATCTTTTTCAAGCCAAATTCAAGCGGCACTCCCTCAAGGGAAAATGGGAAAAGCATAAGACTTAACCCGACCGTTAAACTCGGGACAGTTCGGGAACTTCATCTTAGAAGTGATACTTGTTTGAAATTTACAAAGTGAGCATGATCTCTTCTTTGTCATTCTAAAAAATAGTTTTTTTGAACGAGGGTAAGCAAACCGTGCTTAACCTCAAAGTTTGTCCGCGGATGATCACAGGGAACAACGATGCATCCATCCTCCTTAACCCTCGGTGGTGTATTTCGAGCAAAATTGTGCCATAGTAACGATTAAGATCGGCCATCTAACCAGTAGGAGCTTGATTTCAATTGGTTCCACAATAGTTAAATTGGTTCCACAAAAGTCGTTGGACTGTTGTTGTTGACGGTTAGAATTACGAGATTGAGAACGAGTGCGCATGCACTAAAATGTAAAAAGAAAATTTATACTAATTTTTTTCTTTTATTTTTTATATTTTTTTTTTTGGTTTTTCAACAATGTATTCACAATATATTTTAATAACGGACAATGAGATAAGACACTTAAACCTAATAATCAATTTCGATCTACGTAGACTCTTTAAAGAGAAAAACGCACAAATTAGCGGAGGAGTAGAACAGCGCTGAAGCGATAAAAGTCTTCCCTCCTTTAAGGGTCGTAGTTCCTAGGAACGACCCGCTTAATAATACCCTCTTATAGTTTGTTTAACTTCAAATGTGGAACACGTACCTCGCTAGAGACACAAAAGTTAATTTTTGATCTTTGGTTCGGGCACTTATTAATATAAATCTTCAATTGAGAAGTATTATATAATGTGAATTTTATTTCTTTTTATGGACAATGTTTTAATTTTTGTATTTTTTTTTCTCTTTTTTTGATTTTATATTATATATATACTAATAATAAAAGAAAAAATCTTTTTGTATTTTTTTATAAGCAAAATAACTTCACACGGAAGGATCTTCAAACAAAAATTGTCAAACGGCTCAACAATCGTATACAACCCTTCCCCGCAACGGTGCCAAACTAGATTGGTTTGAAACTCAAAACCCTTTATAAAATAAAAAAATAATAAATATAAATATAAAATACTTATAAATATATAAATAAGAGGATAAGAATCGAAAATCTCTCAATTGTAGTAAACCGGAAGTATGATTCCCGGGTCGTTATCCCCAACGAGGAATGCAATTGAAAGTCGATAGTCGTTTTGATAATCGATGCTTGAATGAAACAAGATCATGATTGGTTTTCTAAAACTACAAGAAAATTAAGCCAAACACTTAATTAAGGGAAAACTATTTTAAACTAAAAACGCAAAACGGGGATCCTAAAACGCGACGAAAAACTAACAAAGGCAAATCTTAACCCTAAAAATGCAAATTTGGTTTCTAAACCTTTAAAATGACAAAAGAAAATTTTCCAAAAAAGATTTATATTTTTTTCGACTTTTTAATAATTTTTTATGAATTAAAACCTATTTAATCTATTTAAAATCCTAGAAATGACAACTTAATTCGTAAAAATTCCAAAAAATGAATTAAAACCTATTTAATCTATTTAATCTACTTTAGAAAGGTCTAAAATGTGATAAAAACTCAAAAAAATATTTTTCACTACTTTTTATATTTAAAAACTATTTCCTAAAATTAATTTAAAAAGCTAAAAATGGAAATTAAAATCTAAAAGTGATAAAAATGATCTTAAATTTTGTAAACCTAAAACTATTTATTCTAAATCTAAAAACTATTTTTTTGCATTTTTCTGAATTAATTTACTATTGTTAAATGATTTTCTAAAATTTTAATCTTCGAAAAATAAAGAAAAATAACAAATTAAGGAGGAAAAATGTGAAAAATTGCAGGAAAGTCTTAAATGTTGTAAAGATCCTATGAAAAATAAGCTGGTTAAGCCAACTTATTGAATAAGCCTTAAAAAGCTCAAAATAAGCTACGAATAGCTTATCAGAAAAAAAAGTGAAAACGTATATAACTAATTGATTATGCAAAGTAAAACCGAAAAAGACCCAAGGGCGAGTGGTAGAGGGAGTGTGTGGTAAAAACGTTTGGTGAATAGGGTAGAGGTTCCGGGTTCGAGCCTTGCTCACTTGGGGCTTCCCCTAATCCCAAACATTTTTGTTTTCCATTTTTTTACAACTCTTTAGATAACTTAAAAATAAGCAACTTTTACAAAACCACTTTTTTTATAAACCAAAAATAAGCACTAAAATAAGCTGAAAAGGGTGACATAATAAGCTTTATACACTAAGTGACCTTAATGCTAACTGTTTTAACTTTTTAAACTAAATAAGCAAATGTAACTAGAAAATAAGCTAAAGCAGGAACTTAACTACACCTAATAAGCACTTTTGAACAAAATTAAGCAACTACAATAAGCTAGAATGGCTGTTTACTTAAAAAGCTATAAAACATAAGGATTTTTAAACTAAAGGCAAATAAGCTCTTAACTAAAGGAAATAAGCTAAAGAGGACTTAAAATGACCTAATAAGCTATACTAAACCTAGAATAAGCAAATGCAATAAGCTAATAAGCCTAAATAAGAAAATTAGCTTTTTGGCCAAAAGAGATAAGCAAACAGCCAAAAGGGGACTTTTCTAGCTTAAAAATAAGCTAGAAAACAGATCTTTATGGCTTAGTGGCTTTATACTACTAAAAAGCTTGGCCAAAAAGCTACAATAAGCAACAAAGTAAAAGCAGTTTGAAATTCAAATAAGCACTTAAAAAGCTTCATGAAAAAGGTAGTTCACACAGATTTAACACTTAGAAAATTTTTGCAATTTTCACAAATAACCACTTTTGAGCTTAAAAATAAGCACTTAAACAGATCCTTATGACTATATAACCTACAAACAGATTAAAATTTGACCTCAAAGAACAAGAATCAACAAAGTAAAAGCATTTTGAAATTCAGAATAAGCTATAAAAAGCAGAAGAAAAAGCAATTTCTTCTTTTTTCAATACTTGGTTAAACATTGACAGATTTTTGGTAAAACACAAAAAAATCATAAAATCTCAATAAGCAAAAACCAAATCATATAAACTTATTTTTCCAACAAAATTCTAACATATTTAAGCAACTACTTATTTAAACTAGGATTTTGAAATTTAACTCTTAAAAACTTCTAAATACTGGATTTTATGGTGAGTTTAAGTTAAACTAAAGTGACCCAAAAGGCTAAACTCATTTTGACCCATTTTTACCTTCAAAAACAGTTAAACCAAACACCCCTTTAAATCCTGTTTGATATTTTTAAACTGATTTAAGCCACAAATTGTAAAGACCAGGTATTAAATAAGCTATACTAACAATATTAAGCAAATTTAAACAACTAAAAAGCAATCAAATAAGCTAAAACAGATTGTGCTATTTTAAAAAGCTAAAAGTGACAGATTATAAGAAAACTTAAACAAATGATCTCTAAACTATAAAACAAGCATAATAAGCATTAAACATCATAAGCAAACATAAATAAGCAAATATAAGCATAAATAAGCAATAATAAGCAATGCTACAGTAAAATGCAAGAAAATAAAGAAAATAGAACTTACAAAAGCCCTTGCTTAAACAGGGCAAACAAGCTTATAAATAAGCTAATCTACAAGCTTTAGCTTGTTAAAAGACAAGCTAGTATTGTCCATAAGCCCATCCAAATCCGGCTTATCATCCAAATAAGCTGTGGTGTTTTTGGTGTGATTTTTTTTTGGTTTTTTGTAAAATTTTCTTAAGTACTTTATATTTAAATGAAAACAGCTTAATAATATGCTTAAATAAGATTTTATAAAAGCTTATGCAAGAATCTTGATAACTTTGAACACAAATGAGTAAAACTTGATTTTAAGCTAAAACTTAAAATTTCATTAATTCATAAAAAACATTACAATATTTAAAAGATTACACTAAAAATAAGCTGAAAATTACAACTAGGTGAAAAAACTAAGTAAAAACTAACTGCCCCAAGGGCTTACAATTGAGACCTATTTATACTAAGCCATTGAAGGTTCTAGATGTGTGCTTTCTTTGTGAGAGCTCCTGCGGGTGTGTTTGTTGTGTGAGAGCCTTCAAAGAGCAATCTTGGCCATCCAAAATGAGTAGTGCCCAAGTCTTAAGATCATAACCCTTCATTTCTTGTCCTGTTCCTTGGACGAATGGAAATGCTAAGGATTGCCAAGGTATCATGAGGTAAGATAAGGTGTGTATAGGTGTGGGTAGACAAAAGGGAGAAGAAAGGGGAACAGTGTTTGTTCATTTTGGCGGGTAGTGAGGACAGGACACACTAGTGTGTGTGGGAGATAAACAGTGTTCGCGCTGTTTTTAAAAGTTTGGAAATGGGCAAGTTTGGTCCCTGAGGGTGTATATAACTATTTCAATTATAGTCCTTCCACTTTGCATCTTTGGCCCTTGAAGTTATATTGGTGTTTGCACCATTAGTCCTTAAAGGACTAACGGTGTAAAGGTTATAAAGGGGGGTTGTGTTAATAGGAGTTATAAGGGGGATGTGATTGGGCTTGTTTGGGCCGGTATGTATAAAAGATAGACTTGGACTTTTTTAGAGTTTATAATGTTTGTAACATATAAGTGGGCTGACTCGGGCCCACTAGGTGGGTACGGGTGGGCCTACTTTTGACAATTTAGGTTTTCGGGTTCGGTTTTTGATGCTTTTTCCAATGCCACTTCCTGGGGTTGACTTTGACTTTGTCTTTTTGACTTCTCACGGTCTTTTCGTTCTCGTGCTCGGTTTTGTCGTTTTGGCTTCAATTTTGTCCTTTTCTTAGAAATCTGTTACCTGCATAATACAAATGCAAAACATACAAATACAATATATTTTTGGTACGTTTTTGGTCATTTAAGTATGTTTTTAGTGGTCAAAGGTATGTGTAATTAAACAAATACCAAAATCCCCCATACTAAGATATTGTCGTGTCCTCACGCAATGCTATAAGTAATCACTTAGAAAACTAAGAATCTCGACCCCCCTTGACTAATTACCTCGAAAAGTAGCTAAGTGTTCATCAAGGGGAATTAAAGAATCAATAGCTTTGAAAAGCCCTATTTTGAACATTTTTAAATATATATACTTATTCCCACTCATATTTTTTTATTTTTCCTTTTTCTCTTTTTTTTTTTTTAATTTCTTAAGCAACTAACTAACATATTTAACTTTCGTTATTTTATAACTTTTAGGGATCATAGAACAAGACGCATTTCAATCCTAAAATGCCCCAAAAAGGATAAATTCATCGTTCCCGACTTTTCACTTATTCCTAACCAAGCTTAAAACGAAATCACCGTTAAATACAAGTAAAGATGCTAACACTACTCATATTTGTAACTTGTGAAACTTTTTACTCCCGACAATTATTATACATTAAGTGAATGTGCCATTTCAAATTTCAACCATGGATCAACGTTTTGAAAATTTTCTATGCTTCACGTTCCACCTGAGAATAATGAATTTGAAGGCGAGATCATCCCATGTAGCGACTTTCGTCTCGGCACATCCCAACCTTACGGCTAAGTGACTAGGCTTTTGACACCCCACAGAGACTAGTATCGGACTCACGGACCTTTGGTTTCAAAAACTCTTAGGTTTCCCGTATATACATAGCTTATTTAAAAACTTTAAAATGAAATAGTCAAAGTTCAAAAGCATATTTAAATTTAACAAAAAGAGATTTTCATTACATTTATTAATTCACACTTAATATTAAACATAACCATGATACAATTGTAACCCTCGACCTTTTAGAAGGCTGCAACATCGGTTGTGAGCCGGCAAGATGCATCAAACTTTTATCAGTCTCGGATTATTATTCTTACTATGGGCTTTCTTTAGAAGGCTGTAACATCGGTTGTGAGCCGGCAAGATGCAGCAAACTTTTATCAGCCCACAGATTATATTTATTATTCATTATATTTTTCAATTTTTTTTTCATTTCATTTTACTTTATTTCACGATATATAGAGAAGACTTCTTTTTGAAAAATTTAAGTATAAATTTGAACTAAGACTAAAATTATTGCTATCAACTACATAAAATTTGTTGATTTAAGTTTAATCTCCAAAAATAGCACGTATTATTAGTCCGGTTAGGAGCTTATGGGAGAAAAAGCCACAAATTACATACATGAGCTCTTAAGATTTCCAAATAATCCTTGTTTAGCATCCCACTCGTACTTAACTCTATCATTTTTCGTTCTTCGCGAAGTTCCGCGAATGCTTAGTCTAAAAGTTAAGGAACAAGCTAGAGCTCAACACGCTCGATCGGGTTAAAATTTATTCTCATTCTACCCAACAGGAAAGTCAAAATTATGACAAAACACTTATTTTATTTTTGATTTTTTTTAAATTTTTTCATTTTTTGGTATTTTGATGGTAAAAACAAGATTACGTAAAAACAAAGGCTGCAGGCACAATCAAATCGATAGATCCCCCCATACTAGAACTAAACATTGTCCTCAATGTTTTAAGAAGGGTCTCTACGTAAATCCTAAGCTGTTTATTAAGTATGCTCAAAGATAAACGTTAGTCGATTAGATTAGGATATTGGATTTCCCGAATGAAGCTGAGGATTTAAAGCTCTTGTGATCGAATGACAAAACCGCGAGCACGAGAGGCTTTAAAAATCCAGGTGAATCCTAGATAATCATCACAAAAACACAAGCAAACAAGAATGGATAGAGGCACACCTCCTCACACAACAAAAAACACTTATTCATTACTACTATTATAATTAGATTAAGATAAACATGGGTTGCCTCCCACGAAGCGCTTGTTTAAGGTCACTTAGCTTGACCCAATCCCCCCATACTTGAGATGATCAAGGAGGATAGAAATGAAGATGACGAACACCAAAATTAGGAGTGTTCTCTCCATGAATCATCATCGGGATTTCATTTAAAGCTTTCAAGCCCCGATGAGATGAGAGGTGAGGAGATTGCTCCTCTCCTGCAGCAAGAATACCAGTATTGACAACTTTGTCCTTATTTTCAGATAAAAATGGAAGCAAAGTGTCAATCACTGGAAAAAGAGGATCACGGATGAATGAGATAGAAAATGCATCCCGTAATAGAAATATCTTGGATTGGACTCGAATGAATATCCCTGGATCGAAAATCTTGTTTCTAGTTCCGGAAGGAAAAGAAACTACAAGGTCGAATCCGAGGGAATCACTAGAAATAGTGAAATCCGAATCCAGATGAAGGTTGGGATGGGTGGGTAAAACATTAGGCACATGAACTCTTGGTTTTCTTGTCGGATTATCAAAAATATCCTCCACCACATCCATAGTGAAATTACCCAGCTCGGGCTCAATCTTAAAGTAGAAATGATCATACTCTGATGGAGATATGATGTGAGCGAGTTCAACGGTGAACTCCTCATGAAAAAAGTCACTCCTATCGGCAAGAGGAAACGGATTGATCAAAAGATCAAAGATGAACGAATCATATTGAGAAACATCAGCATGAGTAGTGGTACTGCCACTACTCTTCTCTTCCAGATTAAAGCAAAAAGTTTTAGATTCGGGTAAAGAATTATCAAAGGTGTTAGTCTCCTCCAAGAAAAAGTTAGGAGATGTGGAGGAAGACTTGGTCACAAAATCGGAAGATGGAGTAGGATTATCTTTTAATGCTTCAATCTTAGCAATAAGAAGATTGACATTCAACAATTTTTCAAGAAGAATATCGTCTTTGATTGTTAAAAGAATATCAGTATCAATTCCTCCAACTTCTGGGATAACAATCTCCACCACCTCTAAGCTGGCTAGCTCAGCATCGGGAAGTGATGCATCGACATAATCGATATCCTCACTGTAGGGAGAATCGTCATCACTCGAAGTAGAATCATCGTTGAAATCAACGACAATCTTAGAGTGTTCTTTGAAAGCTTCAAGAGGGGTAGGATTGTTACAAAGAGGCATATCACACACACTGTCGAGAATACCCTTGGACTCACTTGGGATCGAGACAAGGTTCTCAACACTAGACTTTATTACTTCATCCGATTCCATTGCCGAAGTAGTGTCAAGATGCTCATCCTCCATTATGAGAGAGTCAACGGGCTCCTCAGTTAATAAAACGGGTGTGATTGCAACACCCGGAGAAAGTCCAGAAATAATAATATCTTTCAATGGAATGGAACTTTCCTCGTCATCGTCATCATCGTAGCAAATAGGAATCTTCCAATATCGATCTTTAGCCGCTTGTTCTTCCGCAATTCGCTTATCTTCTTCCTTCTTTTGCATATATTGACCAACCATATCACATATGGATGTCATTTGCTTCATAATTTCATTTTGAGAATTGAGAAGCTCATTCTGAGCATTGAAGATTGGATGATTGACGGTATATTATGGGGGTTGAAATTGGTCAAAACCGAAATAATTAGAATCATAACACGGATTAGGTTCGTAATAATTTATCGGTTGACATTGAAAAGTCTCATAAGGACCCCTACAATCTTCACAACAAGGATATTGTTGTGGAAAACTCGGTGAAGTTTGTGGAAAATAATCAAAGTTTTGATTGAAACACGAGTCCTGATTGTAGACAAACGGGACTTGAGGTGGACAATCATAACCATGATAGGCATCGTTCCCACATAACTCACAAGAGTATGACACATATTGGGGTTGTGGAGGTGGGTTAAAAACGTTAGGAGAATCATTGACAAAATTAGGAGTAGAATCATAAGTGAATGAATTTCCATCTCCAGAATAGCATGTCGGTTCAAAACTTGACAAAGTTTGTGGGAGCTCATCAATGGTTTGATTGTTGCATGGTTTCGGATTAGAGATAATCAGAACTTGCGGTGGACAATTATAACCATAATGAGCACCGTTCCCACAAGACTCGCAAGTACATCGTTGACAAAAGATATCGTCTAACGAATCACCACACTCGTAATAACAATTGTGGTCAATATGCAGAGGACTTTTCGAGGAATTTTCACCGGGGTCCTGTTTGACAACGAATGGCTCTTGAGGAGCATTAACAACGTTGGTATTGTCATTGGATGACTCAGAAGTATCTTGAAGGTCTTGGAAAATTCCATTTTCCACACAATATGTAAACAAATTTTCCTTAAATTTCTTTCGTAAAAGAGCACATCCTTGACAATACGGACCATCAACCGGGTTTCCACACCTTGCACAATTCTGAGGGGGTCGTTGAGACGATTCGGGTGTTTTATTAGGATCATGAATGATCTTGTCTACGAGACCCCCTTTAGAACAACAATAGTCAGTAGTGTACAAAGCTCCACAAGACGAGCATTCTTTAATCATGTAAAGGGGATTTAAACGATAGTCGAATGACGCCATAAGAATTAAAAATAGAGGGATAAGAAGAAGAATTAAATGACAAAAAGGTTAAAGGAGATTATTTTTGGATTTTTGAGTTTTTTAAACATTATATTTTATTAACGGACAAAAGGAGATTAAATAACTTAAACCAATAATCAACTTGTTTCACGATAGCTCTCTAAAAGAAAAACGCACAAAGGAGCGGAGGAGTAGGAAAGCGCGAAGCTATTAAAAACCTTTCTCCTTTAGGGTCGTAGTTCCTCGGAACAACCCTCCTTATACCCCTCTTATAGTTTGTTAATCAATTAAAGGTGAGCCGTACTTCACAAGTGACACAAAGGCAAGTTTTAAATTATCAAGATTGAATGTTACGGCTTCTTTTCCAACACGAAGAGTTAATTCTCCTTTGTAAACATCAATTAAGGCACGTCCGGTCTTTAAGTAGGATCTCTCGAGAATTAGGGGAACTCGGGGATCGGCATCAAAGTCTAACAGACACAAAGTTGCCAATTGGGAACTTTCCTACTTTTACGTTAGACATCTTCGCGATAACCGATCGACAAAATTGACCGGCAATCCAGCAGTTCGAGATGCATTGCAAGTAGGAGTGAGTTCTGGAAGAGAAAGCTTTTTCCACAAGGATAATGGCATGATATTTATGCTAGTGCCAAGATCGGCCAAGGCTAAGCACTCTTCCATTCCCGGAAAATCACATGAGATGAGAAATTTGTCGGGGTCTCCAAGTTTTTCAGGTAACTTATTGAGGAGGACCGCCGAACAATGCTCATTTAACGGTGTTTTAGCTAATTCAAACAATTTTGTACCGTTATTTGTGCAACGACACTCTTATTGGTCGAGGCAAACTTAGGAATGAGAATGAGAGCATCCGCGAAGCTAATGTCGAAACGCAAATCTTGGAAGATTTGGTAAAATTTCTCCATTTGGTTATTGGTATTTTCACGGAGCTTTTGGTCCATAAGTCTAGACGGATATGGAATTGACGGTTTTGGGTTAGGCTTCGGCGCACTAACGGGAGCAACAACGGGCTTAGAATTAGGTACTTGAGTTTCAACTTGGACAACCGGAGATTGGACGTCTTTGGTACTTTCGTTATTAGTAGGATGCTCCGTGTCCTTTGTCACCTCGGTTTCACATTCTACTACTATAGGAGAAGAAGAAAAAGTAGTAGGAATCGTGGGTCCCTTATAAGCAACACCACTTCGGGTGGTGATACCTTTCAAATCTTCCCTCGGGTTAGTAACGGTGTTACTTGGAAGAGTTCCCGAACCCGAGGATGAAGCGGTATTCATTTTCATGAATTGACAATGAGGTCATATTTGTTTGCATGTTTTTCAAAATGACATCATTTGCCTTCATATAGCTCGAGAATTCGTTGTTTGTTGCAACTTGTCAGTTGAGGAATCAGAGCCTTGATGAAACCAAGATGTAAGCGGGGGCTTTATAACCGACCTGGTTTTGAACATGAATTAGCTCCTAGGAAAAATTGTTTCGTTCCATGGGTTTATTTCCAAGAATGTTTCTTGATTCTATTTTTGTAGTTTTGATTTTGATTGCTTAGGTTTTTGATTCTAATTAAACCCTGGTGGTCCGAGATAATTGTCCGAATGATAGCTAAGCAAATTACGATTACCTTGAGGTTGGTAAAAATTACCACCTTGATTATAGGCTCCCGCAGCATATACATTCTGAGTTTGGCCAACGGTGGCTGGACAATCATTATAAGCATGTGGACGACCATAAGTTTCGCAACTCGGTGTTACGGAATTAACTTGTTGGTTTGTTTGAAGCATTTTCATTAAGTTCTTGTTGATTTCTGCCATTTTAAGCTTAAGGGCTACTATTTCTGGATTAGAAGAATTGATAGAACTAGATGACGTCACGTCCGTTGGCTAAAGTGTCGCCAATCAGTGTGGTTAGCGTCAATAAATTATCGATTAGATCATAACACTCTCGGTCGCTTTTCATAAGGTCACCTCCGCAGCACATTAATGGTATACGAGCTTAAAAGTTAACCCGTTATAGAAAGTAATCTATTTGTGTGATGGAGTAACAAGTGTGGTTAGGACATCGATCAATTGAAAGCTTGTAACGTTCCCATGCTTCGAATAACGATTCATCGGGTTCTTTCTTAACTTGGTCACCATAGAAGGTGGGAAGTATTTTCCGAGAAAGATTTTTGCCATTTGGTCAAAGGTGGTGATATAAATCCTTGGCAAACGATCAAACCATTCGGCGGCACGATGTCGCAAGGAGTAAGGGGGAAAGATATAGACAAGAGAGCGTCATCTCCGGAGAACCCGCATACACTTCATACTTTGGGTGTCATGCTAATAACTTGTCAAGATGCTTGTTGGCATCATCACCCGGTCCACGAAATGGACACGAATTTTGAACTTGTTGAATCATGTCATTCTTAAGTCCAAAATTCGTTGCTTGAATTGCAATCGGGGCAATTGGTCCACCTCGACCATTCAAAGACGGTTGGCACAACTCCTCCATCGTTCGGAGGTCGGGAACGGGTAGACCGCCTCCCGCGGGAGGTGGTCCATCATCACCGTTTCCGTTAGCGGCCATGTTAATTTCCTCAAAATTGTTCAAAAGATTAGGATCAACGCGAGTTCTTCTTCGGATGGTACGTTCGGGATCTTCGAGAGGTCGAAAAAGATTCCTAGTCGAAGATCGAGTGCTCATGCACTAAAAAGAAATATAAAAAGAGAAATTATACTAATTAATTTTTTTTTTGGTTTTTTTTTGGTTTTTCAAAAATTGATTCACAAAGATTTATTTTACTAACGGACAATGAGATAAGACAACTTAAACCTAATAATCAACAAGCTTTACGGTAGCTCTCTAAAAGAAAAACGCACAAAGGAGCGGAGGAGTAGGAAAGCGCGAAGCTACTAAAAACCTTCTCCTTTAGGGTCATAGTTCGTTGGAACGACCCTCCTTATACCCCTCTTATAGTTTGTTTAACTTTCAAAGGTAAGCCGTACCTCGCAAGTGACACAAAAGGCAGGTTTTTGATCTTTGGTTCGGGAACTTATTAATGATAATACTCAAAGTTGAGAGTATTATATGATTGATTCATTTTATTTATATATAAGGACAATTTTTTTATATTTTTGATTTTTTTTCTTGTCTTATATATATAATACTAAAAAGAAAAAGAAAATCTTTTTTTATTTTTTTTATAAGAAAATAAGCAAAATAACTTCACATGGAAGGATCTTCAAAGCACTAATTGTCAAACGCAACGACAATCGCTTACACTCCTCCCCGGCAGCGGCGCTAAAAAATTGATTTCTATCTTTTAGGGTATATAAATAATAATATATATTATAAATATAATATTACTACTTATATATTAACCAATCCAAATCAAGTGTCCCTTGAAAAGGTTCAAAGAAAGAAAATCAATAAAATCGGAAGTAGTATATGATATTCTCGGGTCGTTTATCCCCAACGAGGAATGCAATGGAAAGTCAAGAGTCGATTTGATATTTGATGTTTGAATGACAAAGATTTTGATTGGATTTCTAAGTCTACAGGAAAATTAATGCAATCTACACTAAAAACAATCAAGGCAACACAAATTTAAACTAAAAATGCAAACGGGAATCCTAAAAACGCGACTTAAAATCCTAATTTATCAAAATTAAATCCTAAAATGATCTTTATAACTTTTATAAGTCTTAATTAACAAAAATGCATGAACTAAGAAAACTAAACCAAAAACGAAAGCGATTTAAGCTTAAAAACACGAAAAACGTGAACGGGATCTAATCTCGTTCTTTAAAAATTCAAAATTTACAATTTTAACCCTACGAACGTAAATATAATTTTCCTAAGTCCTAAATGATAAAAGAAAACTTTCTAAAAAAGAATTAGATTTTTTTGACTTTTTTATAATTTATTATAAGTTAAAAACGATTTTAAAGAAATTAAATGATTAAAAATACTAAACTAATTATAAAAATTCTGAAAAAATTAGCAAAAGTAGCTTGAACAAAGCTTATCCTAAGAAAAATAAGCTGGGTATAACAGCTTATCAAAATAAGCTGTTAAAAAGCTAAAATGGGCTTATAACTAAATGGGCCAAAAAGGTAATAAAAGAATAAAGTGTGCAACTTCTAACGGAAAAGACCCAAGGGCAGAGTGGTGAGAGGTGTGTGTGTTAAAACGTTTGGTGAGTGGGGTTGAGGTCCCGGGTTCGAGCCTTGGCTCACTTGGGACTTCCCCTATTCTCAAACGTTTTTGCTTCCCATTTTTTTTACAACTTTTTAGATAAGCAATAAATAAGCAACTTTTACAAAGACACCTTTTTTAGAAACCACAAATAAGCACAAAAAATAACTTGTTAAAGTGACAGAGGGCTTAACTTAAAATAACTAAAACTGTTTGCATTTTCTAAGGGAAGTAAGCAAATGAAAAAGGGAAATAAGCTAAAACAGGCTATAAGCTCCACCTAATAAGCTCTATAGAACACAAATAATCAAATGAGATAAACTAAATCTAGCTTAAAATGACAGAATACTTAAAAAGCTATAATACTTAAAGTTTCTAAGCTAAAATGCAAATAAGCTCAAATAAGCTCTGTCCTAAGTAAAATAAGCAAAAGTAAGCTAAAACTAACCTAATAAGCAGATATAAACCTAAATTAAGCAAAAATAATAAGCAAAAAGCATAGAAAAGGCAAATAAGTAATTATGCAAAAAATAATCACCCAAACAGACCATTAAGGATCCCTTTTAGGGCTTAAATTTTAAGGCCCCCCCCCCCCATAAAAAGAAACAGAACCTTATGGCTTAAGGGCTTATATGCCCTTAAAGTTTGAACAATAAGCTTCTTAAATCAACAAGCAGAAAGGAATTTAAAACAAAGATAAGCCAAGAAAAATGCTTATTAAAAGGGCTGTTTTCACTCAACACATGCTGACTTTTTATTTTTAAAAGATGATAAATTTTGAGCTTAAAAATAAGCCAACAAGTAGGACGTTATGAGCTTAAGACCTCAAAACAGATCTAAATTGGACTTCAAAGAACTTATATCAACATTCACAAACCATTTTGAATTTAGGAATAAGCCAGAAAAAGAAATTGAAAAAGCTATTTGTTTTAACACTTAAACAAACTCAAAAACATCATAAAAACTTAACATACAAAGATCTAATCACACAACTAGTTAAATGAGCTTATGAGTTCACAGATTCAAACATTGGGTTAAACAAACTATGATTTTGAGATTTAGAACTTAAAAACTTAAACAAACTAAATTATATCACTACCTTTACCTAATTAAAACTGACTCAAGAACACAAAGCTAATTTTGACCCATTTTCACCCATTTTCATAGTTAAACCAAACACCCCTTTAAGTGACAGGATTCAAATTTTAACTTGATAAATGTTGATTTAAGCCACAACTTGCCAAGACGAGATGTTAAATAAGCTATTAAGACAATATTAAGCAAGTTTCAACAGCCAATAAGCACTTAAATAAGCTAAATCAGATTATGCAAACATTTAAGCTACTTAAGACAGATTTTAAGCAAAACTTCAAACAAATGAAAGTTTTAACTAAAAGACAAGCAAAATAAGCCTTAAACATATAACTAAGGCGATAAATAAACAAGAATAAGAAGAAATTAAGCACAATAAGCTATGCTACATTAAATAAGCTAAAATTTGAGAAATGGAAACTTACAAGAGCCCTTGCTTAAACAGGGCAAACAAACTTACAAATAAGCTAATCTGCAAGCTTTAGCTTGTCAAAGACAAGCTAGTAAAAGCAATATAAGCCCTTCCCTTTTTGGCTTATCTTCCAAAGATCCTTTTGAGTGGATTTTAGTAAAAAAAGGACTTAAACACTTTATACTATGGAAAAGTTTAAAGTGCTTAAGTAAAACAGCTTAAATAAGTAAGTAATTACTTATAAGAGATTACTTTTAAAACAATGGAACATGAAATTTAAAAACATAAAATTTAATCATAAAACCTAAATTTTTCATTAATTCTTAAAAACAGTACAAGGATTGAATAAAAGATTACAATAAGCTAAAATGTAAATTAAATAAGCTGTAAAAAGACTAAAACTAAACTAGGTGCCCTTTTGGCTTACAAACGTCCTATTTATAGAAAAACATTAAGGTCTTCAGTCCTTGGACTTGTGTTTCTTCACTGAGTCATTTGAGAGATGTGTTTCTTGTGTGAGTGAGTTGCCAAACTCAATCTTAGCCATCCAATATGAGTAGAGCCCAAGTCAAATGATCATAGCCCTTAATTTTCTTGTCCTGTTCATCAACGAATTGGGCTTGACGGGATTGCCAGCGTGGCAATGAGCCCATGTAATGGGAAAGGGATGGTTTTGTTTGTATGTTGCAGGGGTGAGAGGAAAATGATGAACAGTATTAATGGTGATTTTGGCAGGAAGTTTGGTTTTTGTTTTCTATCCCTGTTTTGGTGATAACAGGGTATGGGTTTGGGAAAATGGCAAAACTAGCCCTTGAATTTGATAAGAGTGTTTGCAAGTTTAGTCCATGTGGTGTTATAACTTTAGGGGAGTTGGCAGGAAGATCCCCTCAAGGTTATATGTCTTATTTCATGAGTGGTCCTTGGGGACTTAACAGACTTAACAATTGAGGCTTTTGGGCTTAATTCTTGTTAAAGGAGAATTGGGCTTAACATTGGGTCGATTATGTGCTTTGGGCTCTAAATGGTTTAATAACCATTTAAGTCTTCATGTATTACCTTAATGGGCTGACCCCGACGCCATTATAAGGGTACGGGTGGCCTAAAAATAATAATCTATCATTACGAACTTCGGGCTTGACTTTGTATCGGGTTGACTTTGGTTGAATTTTTGACTTTGACTTTTTGACTTCTTACTCTCTTTTCTATTTCGTACTCGGTTTTGTCTATTTTGGCTTTGTTTTTGTCTTTTTCTTAGATATCCGTTACCTACACAATATTGATGCAAAACATATAAATACGATGTATTTTTGGTACGTTTTTGGTCATTTAAGCACGTTTTTAATGGTCAAAGGTATGTGTATTTAAACACATACCACCTGTATGTATGTTTAGCTGATTTAAGAGATGCTAGATTATGTAGAGATACCTTCCCTGATATCCACAAACCTAGTGAGAAATTAGTTGCGGTTACGCCTATTAACAAGAAGAAAATAGTTCGATTTGCTAACACTGTCACATCATCAAGCAACATTCCCAACATGACTAACAGACCTTCATTGCCTTCTATAGGAGTAAAACCTTCTACTAGTGCTAACAGATCAAAGCCTTCAGGCAATACAAAGAATGATAGGATTTTACGACCACCAAGTAGTAATGAGAAGAATAAAGTAGAAGTCCTATCTAGGAAAGTTAAATCTAAGTTTTATAAACAGAACTTTGATTCTAAAAATGTCTGTAATGAACATGTTAAGCATCCTTTTAAAGGTGCTCAGGCTCTTTATTCTATATGGAATAAATGTTTGTTTGATGTTAATCATGCTATGTGTTTAATTGATCATGTGAATAGTATAAATGTGCGTGCTAAATCTTCTTCTAAGAAAAATAAAAAGAGAAAAGAATGGAAACCTACTGGAAACATGTTTAACTCTGTTGGATATAAATGGAAACCCACCGGAAGGAATTTCTCCTTAGTTGGAAATGCGTGCCCTTTAACTAGTATTACTGCCACTAATAAAGTGCCTCTTAGGGTTCCCATTCCTCTTGAAGCATTTCCCCCCAAAACAAGTAGTAACTAGAGTATATACCATGAGACCTAAAGTACCTAAGTCTATTCAAAATAGCAAACCTAAGGTTGCAAAATCTATGACTGCTAACAGAATGGAACCCGGTACATCTCGGGGATCTGATACTTCAGATGCTCCATCTTCTTCTTCTCTTATCAACTGCAGGTTGTCCAAATTGTTTTGTGGTATTTGGACTCCAAATGCTCCAAGCACATGACTGGAGATCGCTCTCAGCTCACCAATTTCATTCATAAATTTCTCAGTACTGTCAAATTAGGTAACGACCAAGTTCTAAAGATTATGGGGTATGGTGATTATCAGAAAGGGAACATCACAAATTCAAGGGTTTATTATGTGGAAGGACTAGGACATAATCTATTCTCAGTTAGTTAAATTCTGTGACCCGAATCTTGAAGTAGCTTTTCAAAAACACATATGCTTTGTTCGTAATCTAGAAGGTGTTGATTTACTTTCAGGATCTCGAGGAAGTAACATGTACTCTCTATCCATTAGGGATATGATGGCGTCTTCTCCTATATGTCTCTTGTCAAAAGCCACAAAGACTAAGTAATTCTTATGGCATCGTCGTCTGTCTCATTTGAATTTTGGTGCTATTAATCACTTGGCCAAACATGGTCTAGTACGTGGTCTTCCCAGACTCAACTTTGAAAAGGACCATTTGTAATCTGCATGTGCTATGGGAAAAAGAAGAACCAACACCATAAACCCAAATCTAAGAATACCATCAAGAAAAACTATATCTTCTACACATGGATCTTTGTGGGCCTATGCTGTGTTTCAAGCGTAAATAGAAAAAGTAGATCCTCGTCATTGTGGATGATTACTCTCGGTTCACATGGGTGAAGTTTCTAGCATCAAGGATGAACTCTCTGATTTTATAATTAATTTTTGAAAATGATACATATTAATTGAATGCAGTTGTAAGGAACATTCATACAAACAATGGAACTGAGTTTGTTAATCAAACTATGTGAGACTATGAACAGGTTGACATCTCTTACGAAACATCAGTTTAGCAAACTCCACAACAAAATGGTGTTGTTGAATGGCAAAATCGCACTCTTGTTGAAGCCACTCGAACAATGTTAATCTATGGGCCAAAGTAGTTGATACCGCATGTTACACCCAAAATTGATCCGTTATACAACTTCGCGCAGGAAAACTCCTGTATGACTCTTACAGATGAGAAAACTGATTTTATCCTACCTTTACTTTTTTGGTGCACTTTGCTACCTAAATAATGATAGTGAGAATTTGGGCAAACTTCAAGCTAAAGCTGATATAGGTATTTTCATTGGATATGCACCCAAGAAGAAAGCTTACCGTATTTACAACCAACGTACTCGAAAAATAATTTGTGGAAAACTAGAAGGGGGGTTGAATAGTTTACCGCTTTTTAATTTAATGTTTATGTTTGTTTATGAAAACTTAGATTTGACTTTTTGTGAATTCAATACTTGCATAATATGAACTTAAAAATATGTAGAAGCAAATAAAAGATAAGAGTTGGAAAGATCAAACCACAACACAAGGATTTATAGTGGTTCGGTTACGAAGCTCCTCTTCGGCCTACTCCACTCCCCGAGCACCTAACTCGAGAGTTTTCTTCACTATGTCAACAAGCTCCTTTATGGCAGAGAAAACCGTACACAACGTTGCTTATATCAATTTCCGACACTAAGCTAGATGTCGATTTCTAATCTTAGCTAGAACCAATCTATTACAACACAACTTCACGACTTGTTCACGACTACTTCACAACTTCACGACTACTTCACAACTTCACTACACAACTTAGCTTCACACCTTGATCACAACTACACAACTTCTTTACACCTTCACGACTTCACAACTTCACACCTTCACAACTTCTCCTCACCACACTACTTATGTCACAACTATCTAACACTACTAGAAAGGATCACCAAGATCCAACTATACTTACAACAATCACCAAAATGTAACAACTACATAACTTTACAAGATTTACAAATGATTTACAAGATATGATGTGGATGCAATAGGATTGGAATATACACTTGGGTGTAATACTTCTTCACTTGATGATGGAAGTATTCTTCTCTTGCACTTGAGGAATTAAGCTTGGATCATTTGGAAACAAAGCTTTATGATTAAATGATTAAAGGATTTTAATGAGATGAGTGGGCTATTTTAGAACAGAAATAATAAATGCAAAAGGTGAGAAAATAGTGGGGAAAAGTCCAGTATTCATAGGATAAACTGGAGGAGCGTCAGTCTATGGGCGGTCCCCTAAAATAAGGGGGCGGTTCCCTTAAAATTAAGGGGCCACCCGTGTATTTAAGGGGGCCGCCCTAGGCTAGAGGCTCCTCAGTTTATCTTTTGTGTAGGGGAATTTTTTGGAACATTTCTAGCCTTTTTAGGTTCAAAAATTTGAATTTCAAAATGTTTATTTTGAATAAAACATTTCTTTTAATTGTAGAAAATGTTTTGTAATGTTTTTATAAAAAAATGTCCTACAACATTATAAAATTATAAAAAAAGGAAAAAAAAAAAAGAGGTTGAATACAAAATTTTCCTTTGATCATAAAATGCATTAAGCATTTGTTTATTCATACCTTTAAGTGATTAAATTATCGAAATGAAAATTGACTACTAATTACTTGTTTACGTATTAAGTTTACATTGAACGTTTTTATATTTTGTGATTATCAAAATGTAAGGATGTGAAAGATATTAATAATGTTTTTAGCAATATTTATCTAACACATAATTGAAAACCATCATGTCGCTTTTGATGAACTGACGCTCTGAACAAAGTAGTTTAGAACCCGCGCTTCAATGTATAACTCCTGCAACACCCTGTTTAGGACTAACTCTGAACCCTCCTCCTTCAGCACCGTTTGTACCACCATCGAGGCATGAATGGGATCTTGTGTTTCAACCAGTGTTTGATGAGTTCTTCTATTCTCCAGCTAGCGTTGCCTCTCTAGTTCCTGTAGAAGAAGCTCCAGCTCCTATTGAGTCAATCGGTTCACCTTCCTCAACAACTGTTGATCAAGATGCACCCTCACCAATTACCTCACAAACCACTCCACAATCACAATCCTAAACAATTCCTCTTAATGCTGAAGAAGAGTCACATGATCTTGAGGTCACACATATGAGTAACGATCCTTATTTTGGCATTCCAATTCCAGAAAATTTTTGATCCTACTTTAATAGATCGAATTCTTAAGCTAGTTTAAGGTTTAGTTATATTAGATAAATCTAACACAACTATAGTAGAAACTTTGTTTGAATGTATTAAAGATTATGCAAAATCTAATCTTTAATATTAAGAAGAATTATCAATGAAACAGTAATTCAATGAACATACAATTCAACAAACTAGCTCCAATATTATTAATGACAATAATACGAATACTCACAAAGTATTAGGGTTACAAAAATCTTGAAGCTATGAATTATATGTCTAATCATATTGATTTTTTGTTTTGGTTCTGGTGCATCAAACTTTATGCCCTAGGACCTCCTTTTATACACCAAGGAGTCCTAGTCAGCTTACAATACTTTCCTAAGTATCTAAAATCTTTTCTATAAACAACTAATACATATCATATAAGCAGTACTAACTAGCAACATTAACTTGATATTCACTAGCAGTAGTAACTTTAAGCATATTTTCACTAGCAACATTAACTTTAGTTAAGCAATCTTAACTTTGTACTAGCAGTAGTAACTACTTAGCATATTTTCTTTGAAGTTCATCACCAGCACTAATATTCACTAGCAGTACTAACTCTAGCTGAGCAGCATTAACACAAACATGAGCAGCAGTAATCCAAACAGCATCAAGAAGACTTTTAATCCCAACAATCCTCCCCTAAACTTGATATTCTTCTTTAAAATCATCAAGTTTCTTCATTTAAAGCTTCATCAACACTAGGAGGATGCTTCCAATTATAAGCTTTTTTCTAACATCATTAAAAGTGTAAGTGGTTCAAAAGGATACTTCTTTTCTACCAACATATAAATCTGCATATGTTGCATCCTCAAGGAATGTACTCTACAGGAGTCATACAACTTCCAATCCAACACTTTGTATTCTTGTTGAGTATCCTCCAATACTTTTAGTTTCTACATGTGGTTCAAACATTGTTTTCAAATCACCCCATAACAACAAATCCAAGTCTTCCACTAGTCTTGTTGACTCATATTTAGCTTTTACCAACTTGTACAAATCTTCCAAATCTTGCCTGTCAAAACTTTTAAGCATTTGACTAAAGATCATGTATGTTTGAAACTTTCCATCAGCTCTCATTATTTGATAATAGCTTTTTCTTCCTTCTTTATAAATCTTCTAGCCAACAATACTTGGAGACTTAACAGCTAAAGGTATAGCATCAATTATAACCTTTTCTTCATCTGGAATGATTTCTAAACACTATTTAAGCTATGTTATTTCTTTGTCATCTTCCACCTTTTGCTTCTTTGCATTCTCTTATATCAGCTCTGTTCCTGCTCTCTTTTCTTTGCCTTCTACCAACTCTGTTCTAAAGTCTTCAAATGTATTTACCCTTTTGAATGCTCTATCAAACATCTCTTGGATAGAATCAAACTCTTTAAACTTCAAAAATTTGACTTGTAATCCTTCCATGTTCTTTAGGTAAGGTACACATATTATCTTTCTCTGTTGACTTTTTGTTAGGTGGTTTGTTTCTTTCTCTTCTACTCTTTTAGCTGCAAAAAGCTTTCTTCTTTCTTTAAGAGTATTGAAATAATGTAGCCTTTCTTCAATAGACAACTCTTCTTGTATCTTGTCTTGCAATCTTTAGCCAATTGATCATCCATCATCAAAAATCTTTTTCCTGTATAACATCCCATGATTCAATCCAGGCAATAATTGGCTTCTTTTTCTTTTTCAGCTTTCTCTCTTTCAAGTCTTTCTTCTTCATCAAATTCAGCTTGTAATTTTAAAGCAGCTTCTTCATCAAGCCAAATTAGATCTTTCTTCTTTATAGGCTTTACAGGTTCTATCAATATTCCTTTACCTTTGTTCTATGATTGTTGTGAAGATAGTTGTGAATGATATTATTATTGTAGATTCTCCAGCCTTGTATAAAAAACCACATTTCTCTTTGGTTTGTACTTTTTATTTCCATAAGTGCTTAAGCCAAAGTAATATCATCAACAGTTGTAATTGTAGCAGTAGTTGTTGTAGCAGCACTAACAGTTGTTGCATCACCAACAATACAAACAGACATTACCTACTTTGCATCCTAACTTAAGTAACATCAGTAATTAACTTAGCAGAGTTAATAACTTTAACTACTTCTTCAACAACATTAACTTCATTATTTACATCTTTAACAACAACTTCTTGTTCTGTAACAAACACCTCCTCACCATCTAAAACATTCACATCAAACATCTTTTCATCCACATTTTAAACACCAACCAGGGTAATTTCTTTATCTGCATTAATAGCATCAATCCTCCTCTGTTTGGATGCATCCTCACCTAAACTTTCTTCATTATCAGAGGATTCTACTCTAGTAGTCAAACCAACTATGTATAATCTCTTCAGCATATGAGTTCTTGATTGTTGGGTTTAAAAGACTTCAAGATATTCTTAGAGTTAATGCTGCTCAGGTATATATTAGTGCTGTCAAGCATAACTTAGTGCTGCTAGTAATACTAATGAAAATTATACTAAGTAGTAAGTATGTATATAGAAAGTTACTACTAGCTAATTACTACTGTTAGTATGATTAGTATAAAGGTTTACTGCTTGCTAGTAGAAGTTAAGACTCCAGAGATGAAGAATGAAAATATACTAAGTAGTTACTAATGCTAGTACAAAAGTTAGTACTGCTAGTGTATGTTAGTACTGCTAGAGTAAACTTCTAAGCTAGTTAATACTGCTTGTGCTCAGTTACAACTGCTGAGTGATTACTATTGCTGGAAGGAATATGTCTTACAGAGATGAGATTCAAAAGTTGAATTGGAGAACAAGAATACTTACGAAGATAAGTAATAAGTATTTGTAAAGAGATATATGTATAACTAAATTGTTTAAGAGAATACGTTTGTTTATAAAAAGATCATGAAAAGTTAGGAAAGTATAGTAAACCTTGTAGGACTCCTTGGTGGTATAAAAGGAGAGCCCTAGGCATAATGGTAGATGTACATTCTTTGATATTCAATAGAGCTTCAGTTTTGTAAACCCTAACACTATTAAGAGTGTTCATTTCATATTGAGGCTGAAAGTTGGCAATCTGTCTATGTTTCATGTGAATTTGTGTTACTGTTTTATAAAGAATCTTCTTAAGTATCATCGACTAGATTCCGCTTAGTTCTTTGTATTCATAATCAAGGTTTTCTACCATAGATGTCTTGGATTATTCATTACAACTAAGCCTTCTTACAAGCTAAGCAAGATCTGATTTACAGTGGGATCAACCAAGTGGTATCTATACATGTTTGAGAAACTTTAAATAAGAAGAAACAATCTAACACAAAAGTACTAGAACTATTTGTTTAAGAAAACATGGAGGAAGTGAATCATCGTTACATGGTTGCTGCTAGCAGAAACTTCCATTACATAATCCAAGAGATATTGAGCTTTAGAAAATGAGGATAAGAACAAGTACTTCCTAATGACCGCAGAATTATGCTCTTTGGGAAGAAATATTAAATTGTGACTCACCTCACCAAAGAGAACCGTTTGACGGTGTTACGACAAACATATCTCCACAACTGTAGAGGAAGAGAGTTAGATGGAAGAATGAGTTAAAGGCAAGAGGTACACTATTGATGGCTCTTCCAAATGAACATCAACTAAAGTTTAATACCTATAAATGTGCCAAGACTCTTATGGAAGCCATAGAGAAAAGGTTTGGAGGTAATAAGGAGTAAAAGAAAACCCAGAAGACACTTTTAAAGCAACAGTATGAGAATTTCAATGGATCAAGCTCGGAAGGACTTGATCAAACCTATGATAGGCTTCAAAAGCTTATCAGTCAGCTAGATTATACTGGTGAAACTATTCCAAGAGAGATATGAATCTGAAGTTTCTAAGAAGTCTCCCATCAAAATGGAAAACTCATACCTTGATCTGGAGGAACAAACCTAATTTAGACACCTTAAGCATGTATGACCTATATAACAATCTAATGATTTATGAAACTGAAGTTAAAGGGTCATCAAGCTCAAACCAAAATTCACCGAATCTGGCTTTTATGTCTTCCAATAACTCTGGCAGTTCCAATTAAGCTTATAGGTTCTAACTCTGCATGCTGATTAGTATTGAGTATTGATGTGATCTAATACTTTTTCTTTGAAAACTAATCAACAGTCCAGACAATTAAATGATGAGGACTTACAACAGATTGATGCTGATGACTTAGAAGAGATAGATCTAAAGTGGCAAATGGTTATGTTGACCATGAGAGCTAGAAGTTTTCTAAATAAGACTGGAAGGAAGATTAATCCAAATGGTTCTGAGACCATAAGGGTTAACAAATCATAGAGTGGACTGTAATAACTGTCATAAAAGGGTCATTTTTGCAAAGGAGTGCATGCTCGAAGTAGAACATGAGGGGGAATTAGAGAACCTATAAGGAGGAAAGTGATAGTGTGAAACAACAGAGAACAAAACGCTTTGTGGTCTCAATGATGGACTTGCAATATGACTGGGAGTGATCAGAACTGAAAGAAGGGACACTACAAACTTTGGCACTTATGGTAATATACATCTTCAGTTTCTTTTAAGTCTTCAAGCTCAGATTCTAAGGTATTCTAATTGTTCTAAGGCATGTTTAAAGTCTTATGAAACTCCTCAAAGAACATTATGATAAACTGACCAAAGATTTAATAAGTCTCAATTAAATATATGTGCTTATAAAGCAGGTCTAGAATCTATAGATGCTAGACTAGATGTGTATAAAATGAATGAGGTTGTTTTTGAAGAAGACATAAAGATTTTAAAACTTGATATTAAGTTGAGAGATAATGCACTAACAGAGCTTAGAAAAAAATATGAAAAAGCTGAAAAGTGAAAGAGAATGATTAAAAGTTACCTTAGAAAAGTTTGGAAATATCATCTAAAAATCTAAGCAAACTGTTAGAGATTCAAGTTAGTGATAAGCTCAATACTGGTGTGGGGTTTGATAGTCATGTGTTTGATAGTCAGGAGAATGATATGTACAAAACTAGTAAAGGGTATTATGTTGTTCCCCCTCCCTATACTGGGAACTTCATGCCACCTAAATATGATTTGGTACTTGATGATGAGGGAGACTTAACTTTTAGTAAGTCAACTAATCTATATAACCTAATGTCACAACAATGAATTCTAAGACTAGTGTGTTCAGAAACCTAAGTCTGTTGGTGAACCACTTATTGAAGACTGGATATCTGACAATGAGGATGAGAATGAGAATGAGTTTAAGTCTAAACACAGAAAACCTTAGTTAGCCAAAACAAATTTGTTAAATCTAATGACAAGTTAAAACAACTAGGGAGTCCTGTTAATAAAGGTAGATAACAAAAAGCAATGGTAAATACCCTAGGAAAAACATCAAAGCCCGAAGGTAACCAGAGAAACTGGAATAATTTAAGACTCAGAAATTAGGACGTAATTTTGAGTTTAAAAATCCAGCTTGTTTATGAATGTGGCATTGTTAATCAATGATTCAAAGATTGTGATTTGGATTAAAAGAAAATGTAGAGAAAACATTAGGAACAATGCTAAAGGGCAATCACCAAAATTCTCAAAGAATGACTCACCCTCATCCAAAAGGAAATTTTGTTCCAAAAGCAATCTTAATGAAATCTGACATTAAAACACTTAATACTGATGGGCAAAACTTTTCAAAAGCAGCAATATCAGTTAAGACTGTCAGACCAATTAATACTACCTACCTAAGACCAATAGTGAATAGTGCAAGGATAGCATCAAATGTTTTTAATAGAGCACATACACAATGTTAATAAGCCCATTAACAAGTTCTACATACAATAAGAACAGTAAATTTAAAAGAAAAAGTTAATATTGTTAAGGGAAATGTTACTACTGCTAGGCCAAAAGCAGTAGTAAGTGATAATAAGGTATATGAGGCTAATGTTGTTAAGGACTCAGCATGTTGGGTTTGGATACCAAAGCAAAAGGTTTCAGACCATGTCTCCAGACACAATGGTGCATCAATAAACTTTGAAAGATTTAACTATGTTGATGCACAAGGCAGATCCAAGTCTGTAATGGCTTGGGTCCCCAAGAGACCTGAATCTCTTTTATTTTTGTTAGTAATCACAGCTATAATTGGGCAAGACAAGGAGTCATTGACAGTGGATGCTCTAGGTACATGACTGGAAACAAGTCCTACCTCTCAGATTATAAAGAAATTTATGGTGGATTTGTTGCATTTGGAGGAGATCCCAAAGGAGGTAGAATCACTGGTAAAGGTAAAATCAGTACAGGTAAATTAGATTATAAAGATGTGTATTTTGTTAAAGAGCTTAAGTTTAACCTTTTCAGATTCTTCAAATGTTTGAACAAGAAAACATGTTCTTTTTAACAGGCACAAAATGTGTTATTTGTCTCCTGACTTTAAGCTACTTGATGAAAATCATGTTTTGCTTAGAGTTTCTAGAAAAGATAACATGTACAGTGTTGATTTAAAGAATATTGTTCCTTCAGGAGGTCTAACTTGTCTCTTTGCAAAGGCCACATTAGATGAATCTAATCTTTGGCATAGGAGGCTTGGGCATATAAATTTCAAAACACTAAACAAACTAGTGAGGGGAAACCTTGTTAGAGGTTTACCTTCAAATTATTTTGAAAATAATCACAGCCGATGTGTTGCTTGTCAGAAAGGAAAGAATATAAATCTTTTTAAGACCAAGACTGTAACTCAATCAACCAACCATTACAAATGTACATAATGGATTGTTTAGGCCAACATTTGTAAAGAGTCTAATGAAAAAGATGTACTGCCTAGTTGTCACAGATGACTATAGTAGGTTTAGTTGGGTTTTCTTCTTAGCCACTAAGGATGAAACTAGTGAAATCCTTAAAACATTTATTACAGGCATAGAAAATCTAATAGACCTTAAGGTGAAAGTGATCAGATGTGACAATGGGACTGAATTCAAGAATAAGGTCATGAATCAGTTCTGTGAAATGAAGGGTATTAAGAGGGAATTTAGTGTTGCTAGGACTCCACAACAAAATGGAGTAGCAGAAAGGAAAAATAGGACACTAATAAAGGCTGCTAGGACTATGCTAGCTGATTCAAAATTGCCAACAACTTTCTGGGCTGAAGCAGTTAATACTGCTTGTTATGTCCAAAATAGGGTGTTAGTTATCAAGCCTCACAACAAGACCCCTTATGAACTTTTTCTAGGTAGAAAACCTGCCTTAAGCTTCATGAGACCATTTGGGTGTCCTGTTACAATCCTTAATACCATAGATCACCTAGGCAAGTTTGATGGAAAGGCTGACGAAGGGTTCTTTGTAGGATACTCTACCAATAACAAAGCATTCATGGTATTCAACAAAAGAACTAGGATAGTAGAAGAGAACCTGCATGTCAAGTTTAGTGAAGAAACACCTAATATTGTAGGAAATGGACCTAATTGGCTTTTTGATATAGATGCTCTAACAAAATCTATAAATTATGAGCCAGTTGTTGCAGGGAATCAATCTAATGGTATTGTAGGTACAAAATCATGTGAAAATACAGGTAAAGCTAAAGTAGAGACAGTACCTCGCAAAGATTACATACTGCTACCATTTTTGACTCAAGATTCACCATTCTCTTCTAGTTCAAAGGATTCTCCTGATGCTGGATTCAAACCATCAGAGGAAGAGGAAAAGAAGGATGTTGAACATCTAGAGAATGAAGATAGTGAGGTGCCAAATTCAGAGGATCCAAGAGTTAATCAAGAGCAGGATGAAAGTGTTAATAGTACTAATAATATTAATATTGTTAGTTCAACTGTTAATACTGCTAGCATAGAAGATAATGTTGTTGATGAAATTATAGTCTATGGATGTGTTGATGATCCAAATATGCCTAATTTGGAAGAAATTGTCTATTCAGATGATGATGAAGATGTTGATGCATAGGCTGACATGACTAATTTGGATAAACATATCCTTGTTAGTCCTACTCCAACTACCAGAATTCACAAGGATCGTCCACTTGAACAAATCATTGGAGATATACATTCAACATCTCAAACCAGAAGAATGACAAAGAGTGTGATTGACCATGGTATGTTTAGTTCAGTGCAACAGAGGATCAACCATAAAGATTTTCATAATTGTCTGTTTGCTTGTTTTCTATCACAAGTAGAACCCAAGAAGGTAATTTAAACTTTGACATATCTAAGCTAGATAGAAACAAAGCAAGATAAGCTTCTATAGTTTAAACTACAAAAGGTTTGGAA
>BQNB010004168.1:88679-107116 GCA_026074375.1 Tanacetum coccineum | reverse complement strand
TCTCTTGACTCACTGTACTCCGTAAATATGACATCAATATCTTTAATTTTGAAAAGCTTCTTTATGCGGATGCTACCGTGACTATAATAGTTAACAATATTTTATATGCAAGTTCTTGCAACTCTTTATCATATGTTTGATTTGTATTTAACCTCACCCGCAACTCAGACATATTTATCAAATTAATCATATGCTCGGAACTATTTTCATGAATCTTTAAAGTATTGCTAAGATGCTTCCAATCATTTATTCCTTCACTTGCTAATTGACTTATAGACCTAACAATTTTAAATAGATTACAACAAAAACAAAATACTTTATCAAGCTCTTTCGAGTAAATCAATCATTTTCTATCATAAGAATCACCATGTCATAACTTATGTGTATAATGTTCACAAGAGAAGTGTCTACCAAATCTCTTTTGGATAATGTATATTAGTTTCTTTTACTACTCCTTTGCTTACAAGTAACTCTTTTAAGTTTGATTCGAAGCAACATCATAAGAATCACCATTTCGCAATCTAAAATTTATAATAGAATGGGTTGCAACATCATGCACGACTTATCAAAACATTATAAGAAACAACCCTGAAATACAAATCCCGGCCACAATTTAGTTTGTAGTCAAACATTAGTAGAAATGTAGTGTCTCACCCTGTGCTCACCATGCTGGCCCTTTCACAGAAGACATATAATGTTGCTACTGTTTTGGGATTGATTTGTGGCACATAAACTACACTATTCATGTCGCGGTTGCCTATTAGTCACGAAAATACATGAAAGAAACATTAATTTTGAAACTAAAACAAAGTATTAAACTGGAACATGCTCCAAGTAACATTTATTCATATTATATTTTTTGTGTCGTTTCTTTAAAGAATCATATTCGTACCTTCTCGATGTCTTCTCCAACAAGGTATGAATCAACGGCTCTAGCGACTTCCATGCCCCCTACTTTGGTGACTGCGAAAACAACAGCCATTCCAATCTCCTTAGCTGCTCCATTAATCAACACATGTCCCATACCCATGCAAGAAAACAATCATTGTTAAGAAACATTATTATTTACATGTATTATGATCTTGCAATATCAAACATTGCCAAAAACCAAACATGTTATACACAATATATAGGAGTATATAGAGTATTCTAGAATCCATATTAAATGAATTTGACTAACATAAATGACTTGACTAATAAATTTGACAATAATAAATTACTTTGACTAGAAACTTTGACAATCATAAATTACATTGACTAATAATGGGTGCAAGTCTGGTTAAACAAATTGTGTAAACCTGTTTAATACAAAAATATATCATTAGTATACCTTAATGTTGTTTTGAGGAGGCTGTTGTTGCATTGAGCAAGAGATGGTATGATAATGAATTTTAAGGTAAAATGAAGCCATAGGTTTTGGGGCATGCATTTGGATTCTGAGAGGAGCCATTGTTTCTCCCTTGAAATTATAACAAATATTACATATTTAAGCATAAAAAAAGTCATATAATCGCAAAAGCCCCAAATTATTACTACAATACGCTTATTAATCCAAATCAAATCACAAGCTAGTATTAGAAAACAAATAATTTCATATAAATGACAAGTAAACAAATAAAATTGCTAATAATAAGAGCGTAACCTGATAGCATATACGATAGTGGTGACTGGGGGGTTTGTTGTTGATGTGAGCGGCGGAGATGGTGGTTGTTATAGAGGTGGTTTCCACGGTGATAATGGTAAGTAGGGCTATGATCGGGGGTTAGGTTGGGGTGGAGCGGCGGTTGCATTAGAGAACAAGAGGGGAGAGTTGGTGTAGGGTTTGGGTGTTTTTTTTGTGTGTGAGGATAATGAGTAGGGTAATGAAAAAGTCAAAAATGAAAAGAAAAAAAAGGAGGGATGAATCCCGCTTAATTTTTTGTTTATTTGTTCCAAAATAATTTGGTCTTCTAAGCCCGCCCATTTTTACTAAATAGATCGGCTATTTTGAGAAGTGATCTATATAAAGGCAAAAGTGATTACATATGGGAGTTTGTGAAGTATAAATAGATCGGTTCCGTAATAATAACCGATCTAATTATATTTAAAATTAAATAGATCGGTTTTTATCCTAATAACCGTTCTTTTTGTTAAACTTCCTTCCTTTTTCCATCATATAGATCGGCTTTTAACAAAACCGCACTATATAGAGTGATCTTATAATAAGCCTTTGTGGAGTAGTGTTTGTTATACTTAGTTTTTCCGTCATCGGTAATCATTACATAAGCCTACAGAATATGAAGATTCAAGAAAAATGTTAACTATGGGTTTCAGGTGAAGCTTATTTGGTCAAAAAAATTAACCATTAGGATATGTTCATAGGCACCACTGAGGTGAAAGTTTCGTTTACTACTGCACTAAGTTGTTTATTACTACTGCTAGTTTAAGTTTCTACTGTTTAAATTCATTTTTCTTATTGTGCGTCATGGAGGGTAATTTAATCCTGTGGAAGAACTGGATTAGTATGTAGTAAATATGGTTTTTGTTAGTTTGTGAAGATTCAATTGCTATCTTCACCACAAGACCCCAATTGGATATGACATAAAAGGGGAAGAAGAATTACAGAGATATGATTTGCAGCTGTATTTTTATGTGGTGATATTAGCAGTTTACAAAGAAATCTAAATTAAGGGGAAGTTTTAATTACATATGAGGAGATGAGAGATTTACATCACAACTTTAAGGAAGTTTTTTTGGCTTTATGGATGAAGTTTGTACATGACTTTGTTTGTTTTGTCAAGATCAAATAGGGGAAGATTGTCGGGATTCTAGATTTGATGAGACAAAATAATTAAAAGAATGAAACATAAGGACTAAAATCGTCATTAAAGAATTCTACAAGCTGGTGGAGAATTATTGAAGATTTAGTTCAAGATAAAAAAATAAAAGATTATGAAAGATTCTCCTTATAAAGATAAAGATTCAAAATTCAGAAGATAAACTTAAATGTTTAAAAGATTTATTATGTTTATTCCTTTGTAAAACCTAATATCTCTAGTATATAAAGTGATATAGGTCATATAGTTTTGTGGGTATTAAGATGTAAAACACAGAAAAGTGTGTGTGTGTCTAGGCGTTAAGTCCTCTAAGTGGACGCCTAGGGTTTGTGGTGCAGCCTTAAGGTAATCAAGGTTTTCCTTGATCCCTGTTACTGTTAGAGATAGGTAAATGTATTATTCTGATCAAATAATATTGAGGCGTGTTGGAAACGTATGGTAATAAAACCTTGTTATGATAACTTTGATTTGTTCTTATTCCGCTGCATGTTATTATCTTTCTTATCATGATCCTAGATAAGTTCTAATCAAACTGAGCTTAAACGATCTAAGGAGTTGTAACAAACTCCACAATTGGTATCAGAGTTGTAACAAATAATATTGTTGGGAATAAATCTTCAAGGATTAGTACTGCTGGAAATAGAACTAACAGTACTAACTGAGTTAGTACTGCCAGTATAATATTAGTACTGTTATTGTTAATTTTGTACTGCCAGAGGAAGTTAATATTGCTGAAGATGTTGAAGATAAAGACGTGTGAGAAGATAAGCATGGATGTATATTCTATAAAGATAGAAAGATACGTGTATGTTTAAGATTATAGAAGATTCTCTAAGAAACAAGTAGAAGATGGCAGAAATGGTTTGAATACCAACATGATTTTAACTGGACACCCAAAATCAAAACTACTCAATCACAATCGAATGAGAAAAAAAGTAAAACTAGTGTTAGATCTAAGTCTAAAACATCGGTTACCATTCAAAAATGGGTAGCCAAACTGTCCACTTTTCCACTTATTGGTTTGAATTTTATGTCAGAGACCAATGGTGAAAAAAATAAAAAAAATTTGAAATTACAAAAAGCCCCTGGTTTGAAAGTTAAATAGGAGAGATAACCAGAAAAATAACTGTCGTTACGTATATCAAGGATCGAAGAACCAAATTGGCAATGAATGGTTGCCTTCAGGGAACCCATATGAGAATCTCCGTTATCTAGGGACCAACGGGTAAATGGAGGGGTAAGTATAGAGACCTACGGTGTAATTTACCCATAAGAAAAAGATAAAGACTATGAACCTTTTTAGGCGGGCGTTTAATGATATGGAAAAGCTAATGAATGAATTAAAAATTGATTCTCTGAGACTAAGGTCGTCCAAAGCATTCAAGGTGCTTCGTCAAATGGCGTTGTAACATGTTTGTTTTGGGATTCAAAGGTTATTGGTTTTTTGGATATTTCTAGGCGTTGTTTGGTCAATCGAGTTTAGTTTTAGGTTTAGCCCTCTTTTAGGTGTTGTTTCTTTAGTTCAATCGTTTGTCATGGTTGCGTGTGGGTGTTCGCTTAGGTGGGTTTGTGAGAGTGTTGGTTGTCGTTTGTATCTTCTAGCTTCTTGCTAGCTTTTAATTAAAAAACATGCCGTTAAAAGAAAAATTAGTTTATGTATGGAACCAAATAGTTGCAGGTTCTCATGTATGGCTTTTTCATACAGTTTAAACAGTTGCAATTTCAATCATTAAATGGACTTATGCTCCACATAGATGACATTTAGCCAAGGATTGCCAATATTCGAATTAGATTAAAAAGTCGTATAAAATCAGTACGTGCCTCTACTCGGGTCAAATGGGCTTTGACATATTGAATCAATTATGTCTACTTGGAGCCCATGCATTCTGTATATATAGGGTATATTCTCCTCCCTAAGATTGTAAGATAACAATATAATTGCTTGCATGGCAATTATCCCTCAGGATATTATCATCGACATTCTATGCCGTCTTCCAACCGAATCCTTGGCTCTGTTCTGGTGTGTTTCAAAGGAATAGCTATCTTTACTTACAGATCCCCTATTCATCAGAACTCATCAAAAAACCATTAATAGAAATCGCTTCATCTTCAAGTTTGATGATGATGGTTCACTTTATTCAGTCCCATACAATAACCATCATGAAGAAGTAGTGTCAACACTAACCAAGCTTGACTTTGGATTTTATCGAATTAATTGTATACTTGGTTCTTTCCATGGTCTTGTTTTAGCTTCTGCTTATAAAAGAGATATTTATGCGGCGCTTCTCGTTTTAAATCCAACTACTAAAGATTATGTGGAATTGCCAACCTCAAACCAAAAGTAATTTGGTTATGATTCTGTATCGCATGATTACAAGGTTGGTCAAAGCTTTGATGTTTAGATTCAGTATATATGGAATTATACCTTAATTAAATAAGATTCAGCTGTACTTAGGGCCAAACTGATCTTTTAATCAACTTATTAGTTTAGGAAACTCAAAAAATATGTAGTCTTAGGCTTACACTGGCATTTTCAAATAAAAACTCAAGTTTGAATTTGGTTCATCCTCTATTTTGGGGATGAATGTAGGTACTGTTTGAGAGCGCTTTTTTTATTCTAGTTTTGCCATGCCTTACATCCTGGTTTAGGCTGGGGCGCCATGGCAGAGAAGAAGAATCTCATATGTCAAAGATTTGCACCCCTTATTCAAAGGTGTCACTTGACAATTTATGGTGCAAGCCAAACTTCTACTAGTTCACATTTTCTTAAACCTCATCATATTTTTCATGTATAAATTTCTCACAAGTGTTAACAAGGGGTTGTTATTTTCTTTTAAAAATTAAACTTTAACCTGTCCATCATAATTTGGATGTTGTATTTACTCAGTTGGATCTATCATTAGTCCAAAATTTGTTAAGAAAATTTCCGCAACCTTAATTTTTTGTATTCTAAAAGTTATATAAAAATCCGGTGGGTGGTACCTTATACTCAAACAGAACAACCTTTCGGTTTATTTAGGAATATGTAATATCAAACACCTGCCACTTAGTAAGTAGGGAGGTTTGTAGGATGTTTAGGATGCCCAGGCGCAAGCCTGGAGGCAAAAAATATGTCATTTGTTAAACAAAACAAAACATTTTCTTTTTAAGGGGGTTTGGAACCTAAGTCAAGCAAGACGGCTATTCCTAACGGCCCATTTTTTTCATTATAATAAAATTGTTACAATATGAGGAGACAAAATTCCGAATGTCTAAAGTTCACATGATCACCTAAAACGATGTCTTAGTGCGTTTCTTGCAGCAAAAACATCAATTATCTTATCATAGTCGATATTTGCTAAAAAACTACTTTCAATACTCACGATCGCTAACCCGTTCAACCTCTCTTGACTCATTGTACTCCGTAAATATGACTTCAATATCTTTAATTTTGAAAAGCTTCTTTATGCGGATGCTACCGTGACTAGAATAGTTAACAATATTTTGTATGCAAGTTCTTGCAACTCTTTATCATCTGTTTGATTTGTACTTAACCTCACCCGCAACTCAGACATATTTATCAAATTAATCATATGCTTAGAACTTTTTTCATGAATCTTTAAAGTATTGCTAAGATGCTTCCAATTATTTATTCCTTCACTTGCTAATTGACTTATAGACCTAGCAATTTTAAATAGCTTACAAAAAAAACAAAATACTTTATCCAAGCTCTTTGAGTAATTACCAATCCTTTTTTATCATAAGTAGGGGGGGGGGGGGGAGGGGGGGGGGGGGGGGGGGAATCACCATTTCATAATCTTACATGTATAATTTCACACAGAGAAGTGGTCTACCCACTCAAATCTACTTTTGGATAATGTATATTAGTTTCTTTTACGACTCCTTTGCTTACAAGTAACTCTTTTAAGTTTGAATCTAAATCATCCCAAACTCTTACATCAAAAATATTGTAGCATTAGGAGACGCGTGTCCATCAAGACATTAACAATTTTGACGGAATTTAGCGTTAATTTTCTTCAAGTGGAATTTTCCATGAATTATAATATTTTCATTATCATCGTTTGCGTTAACCTCATCTTTTTCTAGGTTTTCATTGTTTATAGGATTTTCATTATCATCTTTTGCGTTAACCTCGTCCTTTTTTAGGTTTTCATTGTTTATAGGATTTTCATTATCTATATTAATGTTAACATTGTCATTATTTTCTACAACACTGTTATTATTCTTTTTCGTTATAATTTATAAAAACCCTCCATAGAACCGTTGTAGAGGTCGCTTTGATTCTTGTTGATTTTTATTTTGTTTTTTATTTTGTGGAACTGACGGTTTGTGAATGACGCAACATGATAATCTCAAGTGTAAATTAAATAATATTCTATACACTAAAACAAGAGTAATAAGTATGAAACAATATCACCTGATCAAAATTGACGAAGAGAAAAAAGATGATCGCTTGGTTCGTTTGATGCCTTAATTATTTAGAAGTCGACTCTTATTATTTCTGTTCGTTTGATACAATGATACTTTGAATTTTTGATAGCCTGAATGCCTGATTTTTTGATGATGTGAAAGAAAAAAAACCCTAATAACTGATGCCCTACTAATGTGTATTGTTTTGAATTAGTTAAAAGTGATACTATGTAGTACGTATGTTAGGTTTGACCTTAAGAGGTTACTTAATGGCTTTTATATAAAAAATAGGCCTTAATGAATCTAGTAGTAAAATATGGACTGCTAAACCAATGTTTGCCCCTCTCCTTGGGCTGCCCTTGGGCTGTCGCTCTTATGGCCCATAGCCAAATACGAGTACGAGTTTGTAAGGTATATAATGGATCACAATTAAGCAGCACAAAGGTCTAGTTTTAAATCAAACAGTCGTATTTAGAAACGGGATGAAGGTTCTAATTAAAAAACATAGCGATAAGAAGAGATGCCAACTGATTGTTGTGGAAAGCTGGCAAGCTATTCTCCCTAAGTCTGCCTTCTAGAGAGAACTTAGATCATTATACAGACCAAGATGTGCATTACAAGAGGTGACACATTTAAAAGCGTCATTTCTTCAAGAATGATAAATCAAATCAATTTCTGATTCTCCATTATATAACTAGAAGTAAATACGCTCGTGTTCTATATTTGGTGGCAGCTCATAGTTGTACACATGTTGACTGTTAGCTTGAACAACCTGGTCTTTATCGATCCTGAAGGATGCATAAATCGGCATTTAATATCCTCGTGGAAAACCAGGTTTTGTATACAGAAGCTCTGATGAACCAGGTATTTTTGGAGGGGCCATTCTATAATCCCTCGTAAAACCAGGGACATTTCATGCTTAGACCGTAAACTTGTGTTCAGCTTTACTGTTTATGTCCTTCCAAATAAAAACAATAATAACAATTTGCACACTACTGGAAAATGACAAAAGAGACTATTTAGACAAATACGTCGAGGTATGTTATAGATTGATTTGAATCGGCAGTGTGCAAAATGCATTACAAATTGTGCATTTTCTTTCACAAAAAATTTAGGGAATATTGTTTTACAGGCCGAATCTTCCAACATTACATGTAAGTGAAAGTATAGATAGTGCGCTAGCTGATGCTGAGATAGCTTTGTATCAGACTCTGAGGGAAGATAAATTCAAGTTTGTAGTTCAACAAACATATGACTCCATATGATAGTTATTTAAAATTCAAGCACCGGTGTAAATTTTGACATTTATAGAAACAATGTGGCCAATGCAGATTCCACCAGTCTGGTAATCAAATTTTTTAAAAACCCGCAAGAGTTGATCTTTATTACGAGGGTAACAATCTTAGCAGCTTGCTTATTGGTTTTTCTTAACTGGTATATATGTCTAAATTTTGTGTATGTAATTTTATGGGACAGAATCTAGTTAATGATGAAAAGTACGTGCCTACTTTTTCAAAAACCAATAATTTAAATCATCATATGTTGGATGTAAGCACAAGTAATTTTATTTTTTTAGGCATTCTCATATCATTTTTTAAAAATTGATTGTGCAAAACAGCACATAAAAGGAAACATACTACGTTAGGCCAGTTTAATTTAAAGCGTGATTCAACTTATTTTATGTTCTTAGCTTTAAGAATCGAGGTTAAATAAAACTTTGTGCAAATATAGGTACTTTGAATTTTCCGTCAAGATGTTGTTGGTCACTTTTTTTTAGCTAAACTGGAAAAGGACGTATTCATTCTACGTACGCATTTTGTAAAGTTTATAACGCTAAAATTCTGACGAATTATAATCATAATCTTCTTACGGATGCTCTATAGGGTTTATGTAAGTATGTAGACCATATTCTAGGTAATAATGTTTCAAATCAATGACTTGATCTTCGCATATCTTGACCATACATTGTAATAAACAATTTCGCACTAACGCACTTAATTCACTATGCTAAGAAACTTATATTCATAAGATGATAGTGGAATGTTAATTTACAATTTAGTCCCTGATGGTTTCATTTGCAAATACATGTTCAGCTTCCGATTTGAAAATATTTGTTACAGCTATTATGTCTTATGGGGGGTACTTTTTTTTAATGTTAGTCACTTTCAAATTTATCATTAATGAGTCGCCTTATTGTGAATAGAGAAATTTGCTATTTTCTTCCTCAATTGGATAATTTCTGTATCATTTTTTTAGTCCTTTGTGGTGATTTTCATATCTTTTGTGTTCCTGTGTTTGTGTGGGATTTATTTTTTTATGGAGGAATTTTAAATATTTATTAGGCCTTTTGGGTTATTTTTATTACATGTTTAGGCCTTTTTTATCAATTTAAAATTGTGGTTAGTTTTTATTTATTTGTTAGTCATTATAAACTTTTTAATTTGTCCCTTGGGTGTTTATTTTTTACTTCTGTTAGAGTCTTTGAGGTCCTTAATTTTACCTATGATTATCCTTATTTTGTTTCAACCAATATAAATCTTTCAATTTTTCCTTATTTTTGCAATCCGGCGCGATACTAGCGCGGGGCAAAAAGAAAAAAAAATACTTATTTCTATCATATGTAACTTTGAGAATTAAAATGCAGGAATAAATGACTTTGAGAATAAATTTCTCTTTTGTTTAGGTAATTTTTGTGTCTATTAATAGTGAATTACTGAGATAGTGGGTTTTTTACCGGGTTAAGCTCCCAATTGAGTTAGGTGTTGCAAGTAGTGCATGCTTGCTTGTGTGAGCCCGCCTTATACCGTACAATTAACATGAAGCAGAGATTAAAGGGCGTTATTATGCGCCCCTTTGAAGGGGTCAAGCGGAGGCCGCCCCTTTGCAAGGTTCAAGGGCAATGACTTTCGTGCCATTTTACCCAAATAACTAGTGTTATAACCAAAATTATGGTCTCATATGCTCTAACGTGTGATTAGTTTCTGTAGGGATTCTAGATTTGATGAGACAAAATAAATAAAAGAATAAAACAAAAGGACTAAAATCGTCATTAATAATTCATTAAGATAGTGGAGTATTGTGAGATTTGGTCAAAGATATCAAAAGATAAAGATTTTGGAAGATCTCATTAATAAAGATTAAGATTTTTTATGGAATACGATCAACTTAAATGTTTAAAGATGTATTATGTTTATTCCTTTTGTAAAACCATAATATCTCTTAGTTATATAAGAGATACAGGTCATATAGTTATTTTAGTGGGTATCAAGATGTAAAACACAAAAAAAGTTGTGTGTGTCTAGGCCGTCAAGTCCTCTAAGTAGCGCCTAGGGTTTTATGGTGCAAACTTAAGTTAAGGTAATCAAGGTTTTCCTTAATCCATATTTACTGTTAGAGATAGGTAACTGTATTATTCTGATCCAATAATATTGAGGTGTGTTTGTGATGGAAACGGATCGGCTTATGGTTAATTAAACCTTTTATGATAACTGTGATTTGTTCTTATTCCCTGCATGTATATTATCTATCTTATCATTGATCTAGATATGTTCTATCATACTAAGCTTAAACATTCTAAGGAGTTGTAAACAAACTCCACAATTGGTATCGAGCTATGGTGGCATACTCGAATCTAGGATGCTATAAGGTATTTGAAGGAACCTTAAAACCCTCTAATTTTCAATGAAATCTCTTAGTGGGGTTAAAATTTTTCTAGGGTTTTGGGTTAATTTATATTAGCAATGTTTACAATTGTCCTCTCTACCTGTTATGGGTATGTAATATGATTGTAAATCATTGTTACTATTAAGGGTTGTCTTTACATCAAATTTGGTCTTTCTTTTTCAATAATTATCAAATTTGATGTAACTAAGGTTTCTTTCAAACCCTAATTCGGTGTTAACTAAAAAAGAATATTGTGAGTATATGACATCAAGATGAAAGCAGCTTGGCGTTTCAATGAAACCCTAATCTAGGTTTTTACACTTTTAAAAGACGATTCTTATTGATGATTCTTGTTAATCGTATTACATAACAAGTAGAAGGTCTATTGATAACAAGCAGAAGGTCTGTTGGTAATATTATTTACAAAGTAACTTTACTCTTGGTTCGAATAAGGTTACTGGTGATTAAAAGACGATTTGATTAAAGTTACTGCAAAGCAGTTTGTGTTAAGGATCGATTATACTTTATGCTGCTTAAGGAAGTGACTTAATGCTGCCAGGTTTAAGTACAAATTCATACTGCTTAGGGCACGATTACATGTTAATGTTGTTTGTTTACAATAGTACTGCTAATATTCACTTATTGTGTCAACGCATACGCGTGTAGGGCATAGTTATTTTAGGGTATTTTGTTCTTTAGGCCATAAGGGCGATAGCCCAAAGGCAGCCCAAGAGAGGGGGCATCATGTTAGCAGTCCATATTTACTACTAGATTTATTAGGCCCATTTTTTTATAAAAGCCCACTTAAGTAACTCTTAAGTCTTAACTTAACATACGTACTACATAGTATCACTTTTAACTAATTCAAAACAATACGCATTAGTAGGGCATCAGTTATTAGGTTTTATTTTTCTTTCACATCATCAAAATATCAGGCATTCAGGCTATCAAAAATTCAAAGTATCATTGTATCAAATGAACATAAATAATAAGAGTCGACTTCTAAATAATCATGACAATAAACAAACCAACCGATCATCTTTTTTCCCTTCGTCAATTTTGATCAGGTGATATTGTTTCATACTTATTACTGTTGTTTTAGTGTATAGAATATTATTTAATTTACACTTGAGATTATCATGTTGCATCGTTCACAACCGTCAGGTGCCCAAAATAGAAAACCAAAAAAAATCAACAAGAATCTAAGCGACCTCTACACGGTTCTATGGATGGGCTTTTAACTAAAACAAAAAAGAATAATAACAGTGTTGTAGAAAATAATGACAATGTTAACATTAATATAGATAATGAAAATCCTATAAACAATGAAAACCTAAAAAAGGACGAGGTTAACGCCAAAGATGATAATGAAAATCCTATAAACAATGAAAACCTAGAAAAAGATGAGGTTAACGCAAACGATGATAATGAAAATATTATAAATAATGAAAATCCTATTGAAGAAAATTACGAAAGTCCTCAAAATTGTTATGTTGATGGAGTTAATCACAATATTTTTGATGTAAGAGTTTGGGATGATTTAGATTCAAACTTAAAAGAGTTACTTGTAAGCAAAGGAGTCGTAAAAGAAACTAATATAAATTATCCAAAAGAGATTTGGTAGACACTTCTCTTGTGAACATTATACACGTAAGTTATGAAATGGTGATTCTTATGATAGAAAATGATTGATTTACTCGAAAGAGCTTGATAAAGTATTTTGTTTTTGTTGTAAGCTATTTAAAATTGCTAGGTCTATAAGTCAATTAGCAAGTGAAGGAATAAGTGATTGGAAGCATCTTAGCAATACTTTAAAGATTCATGAAAATAGTTCTGAGCATATGATTAATTTGATAAATATGTCTGAGTTGCGGGTGAGGTTAAGTACAAATCAAACATATGATAAAGAGTTGCAAGAACTTGCATACAAAATATTGTTAACTATTCCAGTCACGGTAGCATCCGCGTTGCTTTAGCAGGAAAGGAATTTCAAATTAAAGTTATTGAAGTTCATATTACGGAGTTGGAATGAGTCATAGAGAGGTTTGATCCGGCGTTAGCGATCTGTGTGTATTGAATGTTGTTTTTTAGCATATATATCGAACTATGATAAGATAATTGAGTTTTTGCTTGCAGGGAAAGCAGAAGACATCATTTTAGGTGATCATGTGATTTGGCATTAGGATTTGCTCCTTTATTAGTTACATTTTAATTATGAAAAATTTAGGGCGTGAGGGATGAGCGTATGGCTTGACTAGGTTCCAAACCACCTATAAGAAAACTAATCTTTGTTTTTTTACAATGAGCATTTTTTTCGTCGGCTCTGCCTAGGGCTATCCGATAAATATTACAGATCCAAGACTACTTACTAATGTGGCTATGGTTGATACTGCATCCCCTTTATTAAGACCCTTAATATTGTAACTAATCATATTATAAATAAAACCTAATGGTGTTTTGTTTGTGTTCTGGCTACCCTAGTTTGCTCCTTTTGTTGTATTATTTAAGTTGTGGAAATGTTCTTATATATTTTTGGAATTTTGTAGGCCAACTAAGTAAAATTTGCAACTTCCCAATTATGATGACAGGTTTAAAGTTAATTTTAAGAAAATAACAACACCTGTCAGAAACTTATGAGAATTTATACATTGAAAAAATTATGATGAGCTTTAAGAAAATGGAACTAGTCGACGTTTGATTGCACCATAAATTGTAAGTGGTGCACCTTTGAATAAGGTGTGCAAGTCTTTGTCATCTGAGAGTTTTTCTCTCCCGGCGCTCCCAAGGCCTTAACTAGACCTAAGCATGGCAAATCTCAAAATATAAAAATGATTCAAACAGTGGCCTACTCATTCAGTCCCAAACAGAGGATGAACCAATTCAAACCTGAGTTTTTATTTGAATAAATGCCAGCGTAAGCCTAAGATATAAATATTTTTTGATGTTTCATCTAAATTATTAAGTCAATCTCTTGTGATATAAGACAGTTCTGGCCCTAAGTAAGCTAACATCCTTATTTATTTTAAGGTACATTTCATATTATATACTGAATCTAAAACATCCCATCAGCTTTGGCAACAACCATATGCCATAAGCAAACACGACTCTAACTAGTATATAAAACCATAAACGCATCCTTTAACTTGAAATAATTCTATATTAGGTATGATTTTTGAAACCATATTTGGGAAAAATGTAAACAGGTTCGTTATGATGAGATCAAGATCAGTGTACATATATCATAACTCCTAATAGCATTACACTTCAGGTTATAAAAAAACAAGAAGGGTAATACTATGCATACTTTATAATCAACAATTCAGGGGTATTTATTATAAACAGCCATACAAGGAAAAAATAATAATGACTCAAGATCGATAAATTCCCAACTGGTGAACAATATTTGATGCTCATAACATATTGTACTTACGAGTAATAAATTTCTGTGTACCTTCATCCCTACCCATCTACACACTTATCCTTCCATTCATTTGACGAAATTTCTATTTGGCTCTGTCTGAATTTCGGTTAATGAGAGAGGCTTTCGCCACAAGCACTACCATAAACACTGTTTTCATATAAGAACTATCTACACTTTCACAGAAAGTACGATCTTTCAAACATCATATATCCATAAGATATATGCGGGTTAGAACAGATATTTATTAAATCCATGGACTAAATCTTTGTCATGATTTATGATAACAATATACTCATTCAATTAGCCAGAATTAACCTTTCAATTCAATGAAATATATGCTAGCTTTCACCAAGTGCAGAAGTTTTGTACTCATGTAATCAGACACTATATCTACTTTCTCGTTATACAAAGTGGGTAAGGCAGTCACTTAATTTCTCAATCCGCTAAATGAAAGCAAACATTTAATAAGTTTAGAATGAGGACTATAAAAATCAATGAATGAAATCGTTAACAAAAAACGACATCCCGCTTTCTTATTATAATGTAGGGGAATTACGTCGACTGCTTCCAAGTATTTGTTATAGGTTAAATACATTAACATTCCAACAAAGTTCTTGTACAAAAAATACGAGATAAACAACAAACCTTGTTAATCATGCGATAATTACATCATAACAATTTACCTTTCATACCAAAAATTGCTTTTGGTTTGTTTTTGAGGGTGGCAATTACACACTTAATCATTTAGGTAGTTGGATTTAAAACATGAAGCGCGCCTAATTTATCTTTTATAATGCTTATCGCTGAAAACAAGATCCCATGGAAAGAACCAAGTTATTAAATTAATTCGATATAAATCCAAAAGTCAAGTTGGTTAGTGTTGCCACTGCATTATATCTCGATGTTTATTGTATGGGGACTACAATAAAGTGAACCTCATCATCAGACTTGTAGTGAAGTGATTCGTTAAAGGTTTTTGATGAGTTCTGTATGAATAGGGGAACTATAAGTAAGATAGCATTCTTTGAAAACACAAGAACAGAACAAAGACACAGGATTTGGTTGCAAGATGACATAGACTGTTGGTGATAATTTTGAGGTATAATTGATCACGCAAGCTAATTATAATTGTTATATTACATTCTGAGGTAGGAGAATATACCTATTTATACGAATGCATGGGCTCTAAGGTAGTCACTAATTGTATTCAATATGTCAAAGCCCATTTGACTAAGTAGAGGGTCATAGTTAATGATTTTTTACGACTTTCTCGATCTCTGATACACTCAATCTAATTCAAATATTGGCAATCTTGAGCTATAAAGGTTATCGTATGTGGCGCATTAATATTCCATTTAAATGATTGAAATTTGAATGTTTTAAAATGTATGAAAAAGCCATCCATGATAAACTTTTGAACTATTTGGTTATACATAAACTAATTTTTCTTTTATTGCATTTTGTTTATTAAAAGCTAGCAAGTAAAACAGAAACCTAAAAGAGGGCTAAACTATACAACTAAATCTCGATTGACCAAAACAATGCTATGAAATATCAAAAAACCAATAACTTTGCAAATCCACAACTAACAGCGTTTCAACGCCCATTTGAGAAGCTCCGTGAATGCTTTGGGACCTTAGTTCATAGAAACTCTATTTTTAATTCATTCATGAGCTTTTCAGATCATTAAACACCCGCCCTAAAGAGGTTCATAGTTTTATCTTTTTCATTTTGGGTATATTTACAACGTTGGTCTCTATACTTAACCATTCCATTACCACGTGGTCCCTAGTATATTGGGATTCTCTAGGGGTTCCTAAAGGCAACCATTTAATTTCCATTTGGTTCGTCGATTCCCCGTATGATAGTAAACGACAATTATTTTCCGTTATCTCTTACTTATTTTACTTTCTCAAACCACGGGCTTATTGTAATTTCAATTTTTTTGTTCACCATTGGTCTCTCACATAAAATTCAAACAAATAAGTTTACTGAAGCCATTTTTGTCTTATTCAACTTACATCATTGGTCCCTAAACATATAAAAATGTAGTATCTTCTTATTGTTTATCAATACTCGCTTTCTTTTTTCTTTTTGTTTCCTCCTTAGTAATCCTTATATCTGAGGACTCGTGTGCATGCTTTTAACAACACCAGTTACTTGATCGGAATCATCCCCCTTTATTTATACCGATTTATAGTTCTCTAAAAATTTGATTATCAGTATGATACCAAAGTTACATACTCGAAACTTATGACATATACTTATATATTCTTTCTCAGTGTAAGTGTTAAAAAGTTAAAACGTGTCAACAATGTGAAGTGGATGAAAAAGTAATTAAACCGTGAAGTAAAAAATAACAACGCTTCACTAAAATCTTGACCAAGCTGAAATTGGTTTAAATATTAGATTTAGGTTATTTCCACTGCTTCCTAATATTATTCATGATCAAAATATTTGTACATCACAAGCTTGCTAACTAAGATAAAAAACAAATTTTAATATGGGCTAAGCCCATTAAAAACAAATACATGTACTTTATTTTTAAAGCTAATATTCCCCTACAGTTGTATCAGGAGGTCTTCGGGCATTCCAAACTGGAAACAAAACTCAAGAATTTAATGCACTCGAAAGACCCATTATTGAAATTGAGAGGAATGTGTAAAACACGCATTTGCCCAGAAGACATAATCATGAATAAAATGTTATATCTATCTCAATATGATTAGTACGTAGTGTTTGTACCGATTGTAGAAAGGTTAATTGTCATATGACTTTGTAACAGTAAACATGAGTAACACGTAATGTTAAAGGAGCATGTAATTCCAGCAAAAGATTATGAATCCAGGCAGTTTCATCGACAACATTAGCAAGACCCTTATATTCAGCCTCTACACTAGAACGTGATAAAGTAACTTGTCGTTTAGCAGACCATGACAATAAAATATCCCTAAGAAAAATATAATACCCAGAAGTGGACCGTCGAGTGACTGGACCTGCCCAATCAGCATCGGTATATGCAGTAAGTTGAGTGGTAGTAGAAACATGTAGCTAAAGACCATGATCAAGAGTACCACGAACATATGGAAGAATTCGCTTCAACGCAGCAAAATGAGGCTCACGGGGATCATGCGTATAGAGACAAACTTGTTGAACAACATAAGAAATATATGGTCATGTGAAAGTAAGATACTGAAGAGTACCTGCCAAGCTACGATACAAGGTGGAATCAGAAACAGGGTCACCATCAGGACCCAACTTAGATTCAGTATCAACCGGAGTCCAACAAGGATTGCAATGCTGCATGTGGGCTCTCTCAAGTATTTCCTCAGCATATTTAGATTGTGATAGAAACATGCCTGTCAAAGTCCGCTGAGCAGAGATGCCAAGGAAATAATTAAGAGAGCCAAGATCAGTCATAGAAAACTCGACATGTAAGGAGCTGATGACCCACTGTAGAAATGTTGTAGAAGATGTTCTAAGAATGATATCATCGACATATAATATTAAATAAGCAATGTCAGTCTCGTGATGGAAAATAAACAACGAGGAGTCAGTTTTGTTGTGCTCAAAACCGACTCTTGTAGCATAAGAGGCAAAGCGCTGAAACCAAGCGCGCGAGGTTTGCTTAAGCCCATATAATGATCGCTGCAAGTGACAAACATAATCAGGGTGAGCGGGATCAGCAAACCTTAGAGGCTGATGCATATAAACTATCACAAAAAAATGACCATGAAGAAAATCATTCTTCACATCCAATTAATGAATAGGACAAGTACGCGAACTGCAAGACTCAAAACAGTGCGAATAGTAACTAGTTTAACCACTAGACTAAATGTTTCATCACAATCAATACCCTGCTGTAGAGTGCGTCCGTTGGCAACAAGACAAGCCTTATACCTGCTTAATGAGCCATCTGCATGAAACTTATGTTTGAAAAGCCACATAGAACGAACAACACTAATGTTAGCTAGACGGGGTATAAGAACCCACGTTCCATTAGTGATTAAAGCATTATATTCATCTAACATAGCTTCTTTCTAGTTAGGGTCCTGAAGAGCATAAACATGAGAGCGAGGAAGCGGTGAAGTAGTGGTAACATGACAATTCATACGTTCAAGCGGTTT